>JAOXYF010000013.1:3409210-3439766 GCA_028565775.1 Sternarchorhynchus goeldii | reverse complement strand
GCGGGGGGGGGGGGGGGGGGGTGGTGGTTGAGGTTTCTCTCTTTTTGGGATTGTTTTGTTTTGATTACTAGTGGTATTACATGACTTTGTAGTGTTATTTAATCAGTGGGTTTGTTTTGCTTTTGTTTTTGGTTTGTTCAAAATAGGAAACATACGGAATATGTAAATGGTATTCCCGTGGATGTGAATATCATGTTGTATTTTTCCAAAAAAAAAAAAAAAAAGCCTGATCATTTGTGTGTGTCTGTGTCAGTGACAAAAAGTCAGTTTTGCAGAGGAAATATAAAAAATACATATTTTTATATTCAGACATACAGAGGCTTTTATGGTTGTTAGCCTATAGCTGCGCGGCGTGGCAGCGTTATAACTCAAGCCTCCACGAAACAGGTAGCGCATAAACGTTACGTCAGCAAACCAGGTAGAGCGGCAAGGATTTTGTACCAGCTCAGGCGTGCATTGAGTTCCTGGTAGGTATTTGAAGACGTTGATGTGAAAATTAACTTTTCATATTTTTTAACGTTATCGAAAGTATACTTTTATTAGTGCGGGGTTTTTTGGTCTGAAAACGTATTTATTTAAAAATCTTGCGCTGTTCGCAAAGCGGAGTCTAAGCGTTTTCCCTTGTCGAGCACAAGGATTTACTCGCATTGTCACGCTGTCTAAAAACAAGATTTGAGCGTAGTCAGTCATTTTAGTTTTTACTGTTTTGAGAATCCTGTGGATGTTTAACGAGTAACCTCGAAGTCCGGTGGAGAACTCGTGGAGTTGTCTAAAACGTTGTAACTGAGATTCATAATTCGTTTGTTGAAATGTTTGTATGTTCGTCTACTTCAGCCTAAATTCGCGGTCATAGCCAATTTTCCGGCTTATTGAAAGTGTATATCCAGGCCAAAAGGTTTTGAGAGAACGTCATTTTCCGAAAATAAAACTGTCATAGTTTACACTAATAGCAACTTTGGTCGGTTTGTGTTGGCTATTGAGAGTGGCTCGAGGACGACGTGTACATTCTGGCTCTGTAAACAACCGGTTTGGAGAACGTGAGCTGTCATATACGCTGCAGACTTTCGTTAAACTCACTGACTGTACTGCGTAATTTAATCACTTCTTTGGCTGTAGATTTAAACAGTCTGGCCTCAACTCGCCTGTGTTAAAACCAGGTAATATTATCTTCAAGGCCAGCAGTGTCAGGACGTGCAGTTTCATAGCTGTCATCTGATAAATATTTATCCCAGCATATCAACTTAATTTTTTTAGGCCCGAGGCTGCAGCTAGGATGGCAGCTAGAAGCAACGCTGACGGATGTCGCATCTGTGGTGGCGATCTGCGTGGAAACCATCGCCGATGGCTTTTTGCCAGTCAGAGGAAAGTGGGCCAGATTCAGACCCCAACAGAATCTGGCAGCACACTGTCTCCATCCAGGTCTGCCCAGAGCAGCCCGTGGGGTATGAATGAATCCACCACACGTTTCCACCTGCTCTATATCTGCTTGTAACTAGGTTTGAAATTATCCATTCTAGAAGATAAAGCTGCATTAGTCTAGGATTGTATCTTGAATATTTAGCAGTTTTTATTACACTGTAAAATTTTTACAGGGGCTTACTACTGTATGCATGGTCTGTGTGGTTTAGAATATGTAGTACCCTGCAAAAATCTGTTTTTAAAGTAAATCTCTGTCTATTTCTTTTAGGCAGCACTGTATCTCTTGGCTCTTCTAATTTGCGCCATAATGCTCATACCCTGCCCACACCTAATAAAGGAATGGACCCGCTCTCTGTACTGACACACATATTGGGGCAGTCTGTACCACGTGGGAAGGAGAGGGGGGAGTTTATATGTGGCAAGTGCGTGTCTGTGTTGGAGCGAGTGTTTAAGTTCGACACGGTTATCGCCAGAGTCCGAGTACTGTCCAAGGAGAGGCTGCAGAAGCTGACTCGGGAAAGGGACGGCCTAAGACGGTGGGTGAGAGGTGTTTACCGAGAGCGGCATCCGTCTGATGTCGGGGTCAGGCAGAGTTCCAGTGAGGATGACCTGGAGTTGGGTGAAGGAGATGGACAGAGCGACCCTGGAATGGCCTACAGAGAAATGTTGAGGGACAACATGGCGCTTTCTGCGTACGAGTGTTGGTCTGAAAAATCAGACTCGTGTCCATATTTTAAGAGAACAGGTAAAAGATGCAGCAAGTTCAAAAGTTGTGAGTGTTGTGACTCTTTAAGGGTCTCTGACTCAGATTATGAGTCTGTATGTGGAATTCCTCGTCACTTGCCAGGGCAAGCTCTGTCTCCCTCAGGTTTATCAAGAGACAAGTCCCAGAGTATGCCTCTCCATTGGTCTAAAACCCCATCACTCGGTTCTAGTCCTACCTCCTTGTCTGGTTCCTGCCATTCACTACAAACACGGTCTCGGACAGTCTCAGCCCAATCGTTGGACTCTGTGGATGGGCCTGATCCATTTGATTGGCCAGAGGAGCAGTCATTTGTCTTGGAGTCCATCCTTCAACAGCTGAGAGGTATTGAGGGAAAGCCAGTCAGCTCCCCGTCTGGAAGCCGCATCCCAGTTTTGGGCAGGTTAGTAGGTGCCGCTGGATCAACTAAGAAAGAGCTGGTGCATGTACTGAATTTTGGAGAGGGTTCTGACCCGGAGGAGGCTGTGGAGAATGGAGAGAGGCAGGATGTTCTGACTGAACTAAGGGATGAGTTTCTGCCACTGCGCAGAGAGGTGAATAGTTTTTGCTCTAAGTATGGTGTAAAACTATTGGTGTATTATAATTTTTCAAAATGTAAAATGGTTTCTGTTGCTAAAAGAATGTTTGGCCTTTTGTAGAACATCTTGTGACTTGTCTTAATTGTGTTTAGGTCACCACAGGCAGAATGCACCTTGCAGTCAGGCAGCTGCGGGAGCAGCTGGATCAAGCAAAAACTCGCATTAGGAACCTAGAGGCGGGGCTCCAGGAGGGTGTCCAATCAGATTCAAGTCTTGCCACTCAATCAATTCTTTCACCTCCAGTGGTAAGGAGTATTTAGTTCAATAGAAATACAGAAGCCCATGTGACATTTCTCAGTTAATTTGGCCTTAAGGCTGTTTCCACAGTTTTTACATTTTGGAGATGAGGTGAAAAACTTTGTGCAGATTTAAGTGTTGGTATTACAATGCAAGCAGTAAAATGATACATTTATAGGCTAATCGTTCATCAATGTAATCTTTTTTTATAAAGGATGTGCCAACTAGTTCTTGTACTTTAACAATATCTAAATGTCTCACTACCAGATACTAGTTATTAAACTAATTGAATCAGTACTTTTTAGATCACAGGAACTGCAGAATGGTGGTTGACTGGTTAAAACACCTTAGTGTTACTGCATTACAACATTCTTACAGCTAGTGTTATTATGAAAGACAAACGGTGTGTATGAATTCAGTGGGTGTGTTGCTTTGTTATATGATGGGTTTCACAAATGCGCCTACACACCCATACGCATGCATGCATGCACACACACACACACCTCCCTTTTCTTGGAATCTTCCCCAGCTGGAGGAGTTTGCCCTGGGCTTTGACTTGTTTTTTTTAGCATATCATTAACTAGCTGCTCTGCTGCTAAAGTGCATGTGGATTCCTGTCTTCAATCCCGTCCAGATTGCCCTGAAAACGGATCTAAAACGATACATTTGTTTAGCTGTGTGCTTCTATAACATTGTGTTTTTGTTGTTGTAGATGTATTTTTATGTTATTTTCTGAATGTTTATCTGGAATACATTCACAGGAACCTGTAGATCTTCAGGCAAGAGAATGACTTCCATTTTCCTTTTATAACGCCTATACAAGAACATTTATCTGACTCCTGTGTCTGTCTATCTATATATTTGTGTATTGCAGATTCTACCTAGCACCTCCCAGAGTGAGAGTGAACTCATTCACCACCTTAGCCAATCATTGCAAAGCAGAGAAAAGGTCATTCAGGTTAGCAGTACAGTGATTGGTTTACTGATTATAACTGTGTCTAAGAGCTTGCACCAGGTGACAGGAGTGCGACTGACTTGGATTTGCCCCCTTTCTCAGGAATGTGTGACTCTGATCCGAAAGCTGTGTGTTGAGGTGGGAGCCGGGTTGGAGGACACCGATAAACTCATCAGCAAAATGACGCTGGTGCTGAGCAACACACTTTCGGAGCAGGAGGTGATGCACTGGAGTCATTAGCCCACTAGGGGGTGCAGTTCATGCCACCAGAGAGCACCAAAGCTCTCTCCACTTTTCAGAGTAAAACTGCTCATGATGGATAGCTTGATGCTTAAAAAAACATAACTTTTCATTCTTTATAACTTTATTAGTAAGAATTATTTTATCCTGTCTGAAAGAACAGCCTTTTTGTTACTGTAAATGTGTGTATGTATATAATTTTATAGAGCATGCTGGAAGCTCACGTATCTGAGCTTAGGGAGAGAGAATGCGTTGAGCAGAAAGAGTTGGAGAGCCTCCGACAGGCTGCCAGCCAGCGGGAGAAGGACCTCATCACACTCAATAGTGTGCTCCAGAGCAACCAGGATGTCATAAATGTAAAGCAAAAACACACACACGCACAGAGGCTCTGTTTGTTTGCCAGTGTGCCTGGTTGTTGACTGATGGAAATGTCTTTCTTCTGAGTGTTTATGTTGGTCTTTTATGATACTGTCGTTTTGTGCTTCTACTGTAAAGTTTGGTGCTCACACTGGGGATTTAATTACAGCCTAGAAAATCCTGTAGTTTGAGGTAAAAATATCCAAAGCTTTTATAACTAGTCAAGCAATATGACCTATTTTCTTTTTCCTCTCAGCATTTGTGGGTGGAGCTGGCTGAGCGGATGCGATCGTTGGAGGATGTCCAGAGACAACGGGAGCTGTGGAAAAAGCGGGATTCTGCCTTGGAAACAGTGTTGAGTGAAAAGGAGAAAGTCATCTCCAGACTGCAGGAGGCGCTAGAGAGCTCACACAGTGATGTTCAGGTTGAAAATTGAAAATTTCTTTTTCCACCACTACATTCTGTTCTACTCTGTTCCATATACCTTTTTGGAGAAGAAAAATATCAGCAGTTTCTTCTTGCGAAATCTAATCGTTAATACCATAATCTACAGAAATGCAGCTGTTGGGTAAAAATCATTGTTAAATCCTGATGCTCGCACACAGGCCCTCTCAGATTCTCTGATTGGTCGGGGACTGTCTGGAGGCGGAGCCGAGGCTGCTCTGGCCAGTCAAGTACAAGAGCAGGAGTCCCTGCTTGCTGCCTGCTTGAAGGATTGGGAAGAGCACAGTGTCACCATGGGACAGGAAGTCTCCAGCCTATCAGCAGCTTTAAAAGATGCAGAGGCTGTAATTGAAGTAAGGTGACAGCACTTCACTGCTGCTTTCTCAACCACTTTGTCATCAGTGTTGATGCATAATGCATGGTTATAACTCGCTTATGTGCATCAGTTGTCATAGGGCAATCATTGTTTCAGTACTGATTATATTTACTAGGCCTACGATGTCAGCAAAGCCATAACAATATACCTGGGGCAATCATCCATGTCTTGTAGTGCAAGTCATATTAAGTCCCTGAAATCATTATTTTTACCACAATTTTATCATTTTTGTGTTATTCCTCCATCTACTTGCATGTCGAGCGATATTACATGAGATCTCCATCTCTGCGGTTTGTTTGTTTGTTGCCAGGAGCAAAGGCAAAGCCACAAACGAGCCATAGCGGAAGTGTTGGTGCAGCTGAAAGACGCGCGCAAGGAGCTCGGGGAGGCGGTCGGAGCAGCCAAGCAGGCGCAGTACGCCTGCCGCGCGGAGAAGGCGGAGCGGGACCTGGAAGAGGCGAGGATGACTGAGCGTTTGCAGAAGAGGGATAAGCTCATCGAGGTACCTGCACCCACCGCGTGTGACCGTGTGCCCTCTTGCTCCTCTGCATATCCTCGTTTTACAAAAGAACCACAGTGTCCATCTTGCACATTTCTTTTTGCTTTCTTCGTTGGGTTATGAAAGTGTGGTAATGTAGGTTTTTTTTGTGTGTGGTTTTTCCCCCCTCCCTTTTTCTTTATAACCAGCAAGTTCTCCTGGACGCGGAGAAGCGTGATGGTGTGCTGATGGAACTGCATCAGAACATCTCCAGTAAGCTTGAACCCAGAGTTGCCCTCAAACACACATTGTAAGTGTGGGTGTGTCAGAGTAAAATGGGCAGATATGCACTTTACTATGACTAATGAATGTTATATCATATTTGTATGTTGGTACCATAATTTGAAATGCTGAAATTTAATCCCAAATGGTGATAATTCTGTTGACGGCTGCTAATTTCAACCATCATCTCCGTGTCTTCAGTATAGAATCTTCTCCATTACTTTTGTATGCTGCCAGTTGAGATCATTAAATGTGTTCCATCTCATTAGAATAACTGTACCAAAGCTGGGACACAGCACCAGACATGTGCTACATTTTTATTTCCACCCCTGTAGTGTTCTGTGCAGGAATGGTGTTTTTCGTGTGTGTGTGTGTGTGTGTGTGTGTTTTTCTAATTCTGTGCCTCAAATCACCCAATTGCCTTTACAAGATCTCAAGGTCATTGTGTTTAATATGAAATCTCCTGTTTGTTCTGATGTCTTCTCAAGTTTTATAAGTTTCTTGGGTTCTACATTTATATATGTCCTTGTTTTGTATGTAAGCAATTCCTCCAAGCCTTGGAGAGAGAGGGGGGGGGGGTTGTCTATTGTTTTCATAAATTCCATAATTTTTTTTATTGTTCCTAATTCTGTTGGGTATATTGTTTGTCCTTTAATTTTATAGATTTTATTCTTATGGATTGTAATGGTATGGAGTATTTACTTAGACTTTTATTTATTAAGGAGAACTAAAATTCACTTAACGGTAACTGTCTGGCTGTACCTACTTGTAATTTCACATGTAACTTTCGGTTGAGGTTGCTTTTATTTCACGAAAGCTTGAATTTCTTACCACCTTTCGGCCATTCAACAATAAACAATTTCCTGATTAAAAAAAGGACACGTTTTTGGCATTTTACGTTAAATTAACGTCATCGTGCGCTGTTTCGTTCCCGTTCAGCGTGTCACGCTGCAATGTAACGTGATCACTACTGATTGAGTTGCAGAATACCTCGTTGCCAGCTAACTCCATTCAGTTCTGTGTCTCTCGGTCTCATGTTCCACCCAATCACAACTTGGAGCGCTTTTCTAGTTACTGTTGCGTTGGAAACAGTTCATCAGCTTTAACTTCACGCAGTAGTCCTGTCCTGTTAAGTGTAATTATGTAGAATGGTGCGAATTTAACCAAATCGGTGCTTTAAACTCCTTCGTACTGATGAGAAGCCTTGTTCGCTCGGCTCCACCCGTTTCAGTGACCGTCGGGCCTCAAAGTTGGCGAGATGAAACTATGCGCTCTGTTCAACGCGCCGAGCATTTGGTGCGTCAGTCCTATATGGGAGCGCTTAATTCCGCTACTCGCTATCGAAGACCAACGTTTTCATCCAGGCTCCCAGATTTAATGACGCACAGCGTTAACGACAACGTGGAAAAGGAGTGTTCTGATGACAACGAGAACATTAAAGTTCGGCCCAAATCCACGGGGATTTCGGTAAAGTATTTAATTTCGTCATGTAAATTTAGTAGCTAATCCTGCACGTTTTTTTTAAACCAGTGGTGTTATTTTTTTTCATCCAAGTTGAATTCTCTGGCTGTGAACGGGCCCTTTCCACCGCCATCCCTACGTGACCAAAGCGCGGAGGTCTGTCTTGGCTTGGCCAGCGAATACATGCGCAGCGTTCGGGAAGTTGAGGGGTATTTGCGAAGGCAATCGGGTAGGGTCACTCAGGAGGCGACGAAACTACAACATCAGAGGGAACGACTGGAGAAACTGCTTCGGAGTTTCAGGGAAGCTGCGCTTGTTAACCAGCAGAGCACAGATGGGCGGACTTTGAGACCTACGCCAAACGAGGCAGTGAGTGAAGTGAAATGCACTCCAACAATACCCATCAATATTTATCATTTTCAGTGTTTTGTGATCTTTGTTTAGATAAAAACGGTTCAAATAAAGAGATTCGTTATATACGACGAATGAGTATTCCTCACTACACACACGTGAATTTTGATTTAAAAATTTATATTTACGTTAAAGAGGAAAGACGGGGCAGATGGTCTGCTCAGCAACGAGAGAAAATGCTTAAACGATCTTAAACGGACCCTGGAAGCCATGTTGAGAATCACGTTAACTCATCAGCAGGTAACAGGCCAAATTACATGATTATACTCAAGAAAGCATTGAAAGTACTTTATAACTTATGTGCACTTGTGCACTGATTTACTAAAAACCAGTAACCAGGAATCGCAAGGAAGCCTCCGACTGACTCTGAAACTAATGCCCCCTTTATGCAAATATTAAGGTTGCTCAGTTACAGCAAGTAAGACCACCTGCTGGCGTTTGGCTGTGTTTCATTAAAGGCCTTAGCTGTGAGCAGCAGGCAGCTCTCCAACTGCGCCTTTGAAAGATCCAGGGTAATAGAGCTGCTACCTCAGCACGGATCACCCTCGGCAACCGTGCGTCTCTCCCCCTCCCCCTTCTCAGTGAAACCTGACCCTTCCGGACCATTTACCGCAGGTACTCACGCTGTCTTTCTCATGTTACAGAATCTCTGTCTCGCTGTAATGTTTTTGCCCGTAATACAAACGAAAAGCTATGAAAACAGTCTCCAGTAAGCTGCGGACTGATGTATGTGTACTTTTGATGAGTTCCTTTTTTTCTAGCTTCTACTGTCTTCGGCCACTAAAGGAGCTTACTACCTCTCCAAACACGCCCCTCCTTCCAAACAAATAAATGTGTAACCAGTCTTTTTTGTGTGCTTGTGTAAAATGATTGACAGGCTTGTTCCCATGCATTTCTTTTTCGCATAATACCGTCGTACGTTGTTGAAATGTTCGGTTGCTGATAAAAGACTTTTTTTCTGCACAACAGTTTTTGAGAGAACAATCAGAGTGTAAATAAAGGATGGTTGATTTATCTTGTCATTTAAAAATGCGTACAGCAACTTCAATGTACTGATGCTAAAAAGATTTTTCGAATCTGCCCCCTCCACTTTCAAACATGTAGAGTGTAAAGAGGCCCTGGAGTCATCGTCAGCCGTGTTACATAAATCGCAGCAACTTCGAGAGAGTGTGAAACAGCTCATGAGCGATGCCGTCATTAAACAGAAAACCCTACATCACTCAGTCAATGAGAGCTTACTGAAGAAAATCTCAGAATCAGTCAGTCTACAGGTAAGATGAGAATCAGGCTTTAGTTAAAAAAAAAAATATATATATAGTTGGAACATTCTCCTAAGAAAATTGTCAAGCGCATAGTGGATATGAGTGGAATCATCCTTACACATTGTGTTTGTTTTAAATAAAATGGATGCCTCTCCTCAAAAACAAAACGTTGATTTGATGCCAAATTGCTGCTGGAAAAAGTGACGTGTCTGTGTAATCTGATATACATGGTATGTCATGTTTACTCTTTTTCTTTATCAGCATCAGTTAACTCTGGGCTCTGCAGCGACCAGGCAGGCCATGTACCGTAAACAGAGGCAGCTGCAGTGTGCCAGCTACAGCCATGGCAGAGTTCTGGTATGTTCATTCACGCTTAATAACACTTCATAACCTGCCTTGTGCTGTCATAACTAGCAATTGAGGTAGTCATGATATACAATGTATTACACATGTATACACAATGAATTTGAGCGTGGCATCTGAAAATCAACAGTTTTTTCGGCATGAAAAGTGGTCCATGAATATTTATGAAAAAAAAAGGTATAGTGTATGGGATAAAAGTAATGTAAATTTACTAAGCACTGTTTAAAAACTTTAATTACTCGTATTTGAGATTAACTTTACCAAGTAATATAAAACTGCATTTAAAATCCAATATGTAATAGATGTTGCAATATTAACTAAGTGTTCTAGTAAGGAGAACCGGCATTAATTCGTGTCATTTTCTCGTGTAGGGCCCAGTTTCCGAAGTTGACCTGTTCTGCAGAGAGAGGCTGGATAGGCCTGTTGTTCAGATCTATGGGAGACACCAGAGTTCCCACCTGCCAGAGGCCCGTCTTTTAACACAGGTAGTGAAGTTTTCAGTTAATATGGTCAATTTTATAGTGTCCACATATATCATATCATATATCATAGGTAGATATGCCACATAAACCATATAATTACAATCTCTAGATATTACCACCAGTAAAAGCCTTTGGCAGATGATTTTAAAGTTCTTTTATTCAGAATTAAAATTTTCATACATCTTTAATATGAAATGTTTTGAGTGGTTTTGTTTATTGTAATAAAAATTGTAACATGTAAGTAGTTGTAAAAATAAGTCGGTCGGTGTTATTTTCTTAAATATGCACAAGCATTTCTGTTTGAAGTGTTTAGATAGTGTTTTTTTTGTTTGTTTGTTTTTTTTGTTTCTGGAACTGCAGTGATCATTTTTGCATGTTGCATCTGCCTTTCAGGGAAGTGCTGCGCTGGAACAGCACCTGAAGTTTGCGGAGAAAGAGGTAGAAGAGCTGCAAGCTTTGCACATGCACTTGGTGGACGATGCTCGTGAGAAGAAGGGTGCAGTGGGAGTGGACTCAGCTGTGGTCCGACTTCGCAGGAGACTCGCAATTCCCATGTTCAACCAAGAGCCAAACTGCTAAACATGTTCCGATAGTAGAATTGTGTGTGTGTGTGTGTATCAGCACTGTACAGCACTGGTGTACTTTAGAAGCTTTTTTTTTTCTAATAGATTGAGTAATCAGTGTTTTGTGGTTCTAGCTAAGTTCTGCCAGAGTTAGCCAATGAAGGAATATACACCTTTTCCCTTTGATCCCATGCTGTGCATGTAAACATTATTCCAAAGAATAAACTATATACGTGTGCATAAACTAATAAACAATAAAGACTTGTCATCATTAGTAGTTATTGCATACCCACCTTTATCCATGGTGAATCAACAAGCTAACAAAAATCATGAGTATTTAATATGAGCAGAAGGAGGTTCCTAACGTTGGCAACAGCACCCTTAAAATACCTATAATAACTTACTTTATTAATTGCATCCGTTATGTCTTTAAGATGGATAGAAGACTCTCAAGTATTTTATCATGTTTCATCTTCACTTCTAAGAGTAATGCAATTTTGTTTCTAAGGCTTTAAAAAATGAAAATGAAAGAATCTTGACTGGTACATATTTTTAATAATAAAGACTTTCTTCAGACGTAGGTTATGTAAAATGTCACCACATATTGAAGAGCGGCACAGAGAAAAGTCTCTCTATCGTCGCTACCGTAAGCGAAAGGAAACTTCACCTTACGGTACGCCTCAGTTTTTTCTGCCATATTGAATATTGGCGTCCCAGTGTGATTTAAAAACAAGGTAAGAGTTGCAGATTGTCCTGGGTCCTTCAGACGATTCTATGTTGCTATGGCGAGGACAAATAAATGGGAAACTGAAAAACGTTTTGGAAATATGAAAAACACATCTTAAGGATGAGTGGCTTGAGACTTTTATTTTAAAATGCTGTGGGCGCTTTCAAAACTTAGGCAATTTTCACTCACTAGCGCATCATTGTTGTAAATAGAGGGAGGAAGTGGGCTAAGATATTTTAGTTACTCTTAATTGCCTAATGCTTTAAAACCCTTCTTACTGGAAGAGCAAGGCAAAGTGTCAGGTAGTTTGCTGTTACCTGTTAACTTATTAGTATTTTTTAGCTATTTTTTCCTTTTTTGGTAATTAGCTTGCTAGATGGCTTGCTAGGAATTGGACTATTCTGGTCGAGACGCGTTAGTTTATTAGGTTAGCTGTCTCTGTCTAGGTAGATGTTTAACTAGTTACATGTCTAGCTAGCTAGGTTTAAATGCATATTTGCAAAAACATAGCTACCGATAACTTACAGTTTTGTGGTATTTGGGTTGAAATTTATTGAGCGCGTTAGACTTGCGCGGTAAATGTGCGTGGAGTTGATGGGAGGTTTGATAGGATTATGACAAGGTGCTTACTGCTGCTTCTTCTTTTGTTTATGTTTTTGAAAGGTTAAACAATGCAAGTCATTCAGCTAAACCATGCAAAATGTGCTGTTTTTTCTGCTATCAAGTACGTGCAGGCTTAATGAAAACGGGCGAGATATCTAACGTTCTGTTTTACAGACGAGAAGAATGGACGAGCAGGAGGCCCTGACGAGTGCACTGACTTCTGTCAGTCTGGACCCGAAGAGCAATAATACAGACTCTTTCAGGTTTGTTTTTCAGTTTCATGCTAATATCCCGCTTTCTGCTTAATGTGCTCCACGGTTGTAGCTAACTGCGCGTTTGTCACTTGTCTGGGTTTTGTCTTAACAACTCAAGGTCTTTTCTGTTGAACTGGATTAATTTTACACAGTACAGTCCCACTTTGTTAGTAAAGTCAAAATGCGTGATGTAAGAAAAAAAAGTAGCGGATTAGATCCTAGTTATGTTTCTTATAGCAGAACAGACAATGAATGGATTCTGCTCACAAACAAACAAAAAAAAACCTAAAGGTAATTCACGTTGGCTTGAGCAGGGCATGTTGTAGATTGCATACCACAGCATAGATGTAGTTAGATGTAGTTCCTCATCCAGGATCTCTTGGTCTTATCTGTGAAACTGAACACATTGTCCAGATTTATGGACAGTGAGAACATGTCGTATCCCATATACATGTTTGGTGAACATATCGTGTCCCATATGCAGTAGTAGTGAATGGTAGGCGTGATGTGTTTGATGAACTGTCTGTAAAGGGACAGTGAAAGCCTGCAGCAGCCTAAGGCAGACCTTTCTTTTTGGCCAGTGTTTTGTCTGGCTGTGACTACGATGTATAGAAAAGGTGTTTTATTGTTTTGTTTTTCAATTGTGGCTCTACATTTAAGCCCAATTACTTTTCTAAGATCCCAGCGCAAAATCCAGCCCATCCATACATTTCCGTTACTATTTCTCAGTGAGTGGGATGTTGTCTTAAAACCGGAGACAACAGAACTCTGGGGTAAAAGTCCTGGCATCAGACCGACTTGTACATGCTGCTTTTTGATCACCTTTCATCTGGGGCAAAAAAATGGTCCAAACCCGACCTGTTTAACAGCCAGACATGTTGTACTGAATTTTATGATTGTTTCCAGCTCGCCCCTCAACAGTTCGCCGCAGTTACAAACAACGATGAGTAAATGATGGCCCAGATCTCAGGCATGCCTCTTTTGTTCATTGTTGTTCATTTTCTGACCAGCAATTTGTTGTCAGGCCTGTGACTTTTAATTGTGGGTTTGGCCCAATTTTTTTTTTTTTTCTTTTTCTTTTTCCTGGGACAGCAGTCTGGTACAATTAGCTGCATGGATGCATAAAATCAGACCTTGTAGCATTCAAGTCTAGCAGAAATCATCAGGCCTCAGCAGCTTCTTTGCATTTGTTGTGACTGTGAGCAAAAGAGAGGGCTGTGGAGGAATGTTTGTGCATGCCTGTCAGCACAAAGGTTTGAATGTGCTTGTACAGGGTGGCCCAGTCTGGGGGGCAATCATTCTAAAGGCATGTTGGCACAGTAAAAGCAAAACGAAAAGGAAAAAAAAGCCTTTGAATGAGGCTATTGTTTCTTCTTTGGCAATAATAATGATCTTTGTCTGATTGTGTGTGTGTCTGGAGATCTGTCTGGAATTAGAGAGCTGGCCTCTGGGGGGGGACGGGGGGGACGGGGACAAAGCATATGGTGTTTTTTCCTGGATTCGTAGATTGGTCTGATTGAGATCCTAACCTGCTATGTACTTTGCGTAGTGTTTCATGACGTGATTTGTCGAAATGGTTACTGTTAATCACAGGGTTTAAGAGAAGCTGCTCACAGTAAGATTGGAACATGTCACATGGGTAATTCATGAGGCAGGAATTTGAAAAGCAGTATGATCAAGCTTAAAGACTTAAAGTATTAGGTTTGCCCTCGGGCTACTCGTGCTGCCCAAATTATTTTCATCACTTCTTTCTTTATTTGTATCTTCGGTCTCCCTTCAGGCTCTACATTGTCACCTGGAATGTGGCTACATCCGAGCCTCCCGATGATGTCGGCTCACTGCTGCAGCTCAGCTCCACCCAGAAAACAGATCTCTACGTCATTGGGTGGGTGAATGTCCCATGTTTGGACTGAGGCTAAACCATCTTTGCGGAGCATTTACACATTATCTTAATCTTTAAAATGATGCTGAAATATTGTGACTGCTATATAAAGTTGCTATTGATGAGCACTGTGAATTTACTTCTGCCCATCAAGTTATGTTTCAGCAATGTTGATTGTGTCTGTTTGACACAGTAACTCGTGTACAAATATTCCTGACTTACCTGCTAATCTGGTTTCCACCAGTTTACAAGAGGTGAAGGCAGTGCCTTTGAAGTTCGTGGCAGACCTGGCCTTTGAGGACTCGTGGACTCATCTGTTCATGAACACGCTGGCTCCTCTGGGCTACATTAAAGTACTACTTCTTCTGGGCTTTTGTCTAGCTAATGTTCCGCTAGATAACCTGTGTCGGTTGCCTTGGTAGCGATTTGATTTGCTTCTTGGAAAGGTGATTGGTGGATGCAGATGCTTGTTTATCTCTGCTGTAACAGGATTTGTTTAACTGGCTCTAGCATAAAGAAGGGGATTTGTGGTCTACGTTCGCTGATTCCTTCTTCCTTGCTCAGGTGTCTTCGATACGAATGCAGGGGCTACTCCTTCTGTTCTTTTCTGAGTTGGAGCACGTCCCCTTCATCAGAGATATTCAGGTCACATACACTCGCACCGGGATGTATGGCTACTGGGTAAGCCTGTGCAAACGTGTCCGACACGCACGCGTGATGTTATCCAACCAGCAGATGCGTGTTTGTGTATGTCCCAATTATTACAGTTTAAAAAATACAATCAAACAAACAAACAAAAAAAAAACCTCACAAACCTGAAACCTGCTTACCATTTATTGATCTGGTGTTCCATGTCTCAGGATTGGTTTGGTTTGATTGATGTTTCTCTCTTGTGCTCAGGGTAATAAAGGAGGTGTGACCATCCGTCTGTCTTTTTATGGTCATTTCTTGTGCTTTCTCAACTGTCACCTGGCTGCCCACATGAAGCATGCATCTGAAAGAGTGGATGAGTTCGAATACATCCTGGACTCTCAGACCTTCAACGGCAAAAGCGCCTCATCTATTCTGGACCACAAGTCAGTGTGCAGTAACGTAGCATGGTACAAAGTGTTCGGTTGTTAAAAATGGACGCTCGCTCTTTCTCTCTCTCACTTTTTTACTAATTCTCTCCTCTCTCTCTCTCTCTCTCTCTCTCTAGGGTGGTTTTTTGGTTTGGAGATTTGAATTTTCGCATTGAGGACTATGGAATACACTTCGTTCGCAACTGCATAAGCAGCCAAAACTTCCACTTGCTTTGGTCGAAGGACCAGGTGGGCGCTGAAGGGTCCGGTTCTGTGGCTCCTGCTGTAGCAACATCTTGTATGGAGTTTCCTGTGTGGATTGTTTGGCATTTTGTTCCGTTTGTTTCCTCAGCTGACCATGATGAAGAAGAAGGTGCAGCAACTTCAGCAGTTTGAAGAAGGACCCCTCAATTTTCAGCCGACCTACAAGTTTGACTTGAACTCTGATATCTATGACACAAGGTAGATGGGCTTTACATGTCTGGTAAAATACACAGTCGTAATATTTCTCAAAGCTGTTTTAAAAAAAAAATTCTTCTTTCAAAGTTGGCATCCCCTGTCATCTGGAATGGCTAGATCACCTTCCATCTACTCATACACTTTGTTCTCTCTCACCCTTCCAGGGTACAGAAGGCTTGGTTTGAGCTTAAGTAAGAATAACACCCCCCCCACCCCCAATATTCCCATCTAGATCCTCCCTTATGCTTTCTTAGTGCTCTTTCCAGTAAACCCCATTCCCTCTCGCTTATAGGAACAATGCATTGTCATTTCTGGCCTTAGATTAAACTCCTCCCTCACCACTAGAACTGTCCATATAACACACAGCTAGCGCGCTCCTCCCCTAACACTGCCGAAGTAGCTGTCCCGTTGTATGCGAAGTGCTTTAATGCGTTTCCCAGCCAATGGCAACAAGTGTCGACTCCATTTAAAAAAAAAAAAAAAAAAAAAAAACATTTATATTTGAATGCTTTATGGAATTAACGCCTGTTTTCTGTGGCATTTTGCCAAGAAGATGCTTTAGACCTACCTAATCAGGCAGCTATCTGTGAGTTAGAGGCCGAGTTTGAACCAGCCACTGTTGAACTTGCAGCGTACACAGAGGCGTGGCTGCCCGTCTCTCACTTGTTGATACTTATTTTGGTTTGTGCATAATTAACCCTCCACACCACTACACCACGGGTGTGCGTTTGTTATGAAAAAAGTTCAATCTAGTCTGCACAACACACTGCTTTACAGTTGCAACAGTAATGATGCACTTTGCCGCATGATCGCCCAACAGCCTGTGCTGTCATGAAGCGAATAAGGGAGAAGCCACATTGCTTGAAGGCTGAGAATCTAAACAATAAACAATAAGGTGCCTATTAGAGGTCAGTTTCTCCAAAGCACTGTGGCAAAATGTTGATCTTAAGATAGGACAACTGTAATGAGCTTAAATCTCTGTTAATAGTTGAAATTGCTTTAAACACTGAAGCTTCAGGGAAACTGGAATCAGATTAATCGTGCGTTCAGGAAGATCAACAACAACACTGGTATAATGACTGTGCTCGGAGCAGAGCTGTTTACGTTCTCCTCTCAAATGCTTGATTGTGATTGGTTTAGTGGCAAAAAACGCAAGCCAGCGTGGTGCGATCGGATCCTGTGGCGGGTAAAGGCCAAGCCGCCTCCACCCGAGGATGTTTCCGTAGAGGGTGAAGCGGATGTCGTCGATGCAGCCAAGCGGCAGATGTTGGAGGACGTGACTGATGAGTACCCTCTGAAAGTGGCACAGGACATCTACGCCAGCAACATGGAGTACGGCATCAGCGACCACAAGCCCGTCGTTGGCGTCTTCAGCCTGGAGGTGGGTGCTGAGCTGGAGCTGCAGGGTTCACGGTTCCCAGTTCCCTTGTCTTGTCCAGCTGTGTGTATGTTAAAGTGCATGAAGCTACTGCTGTGGTTGTGTACTTAGCTGAGGAAGGTACATGCCTCCCCGCTGGTGCGACTGTGCGCTGATGGAGATTGGAGCGCAGACCTGGATGCTCTGGTGACATACAGCCCACTGCAGACGTTTCCATCCAGCACCTGGGACTGGATCGGCCTCTATAAGGTCAGGTTCTAACGCTGGCACCCCCTTGCCCAGGGTACAATGAGGAAAGCAAAACTTGTAACGAGTGATCAAAGATCTCTTGCGCAGGTGGGGTTCAAAAGCGTTTCGGACTACATCACCTACACCTGGGTGAAGGACGACCAAGTGAATTTCAATGGTGAACACACACAGGTAATGGGGTTGCATGCTGTGCTACTGTGCCTGTGCTACTGTGCGTTAGGTCAGTCTTTAGGTCATCCGTTTTTCTTCTCACAGGTTTATGTGAGCAAGGAGGAAATCCCAGTTAAAGGGGCAGAATGCATTCTCTGCTACTACAGCAATAACTTGCAATGTATTGTAGGCATTAGTGAACCTTTTAAAGTAAGTAGGCATGTCCCACACACACATCTCATATTTAGGGCTCATACATTTCAACCTGCACATCCCTTTCATTCTGAGGCTCTGTTTCATATGGGTAACTGTCGTATCTGTTGCAGGTGCGGGAATCCAGAGCAGCGATTGAAGAAGATTTACTGCTAGAGAACACAGAGTGGAGCAGGGAGTAGAACCATGCCACCTCCATTTTACCAACAGTGCACTTTGAGACTGTTGTGGGTTAAACAGTCTTTTTATCCTCCTGCTTAAAGTATATGAAGAATTCAAGTGCAATTTCATCAGAATACTGTGTAGTGTGTCTGTGATTGTTTATTTTCGTTATCTGTTTGTCTTTTTCACAGATTTATGGGCCATAGTTTTACTTTTTAACGTTTTAATTGTAAAATGCCAGTTTTCAAAGACCTGTAAGAAGTTGTTTAAAAAAAATGTACTCTGTTGACCGTTACATGAAGAACTTCTAAATGAGCATTTTATTTGATTTTTACAGATTTTATGTTTTCTCCTAAGCTCCATTATATTAATATTCCATCAGTGTTACTGTTATGTTGGCATTTCATTTTATGGTAAGGCAGGACCATTTTACTGTGCTGTAGAAAGGGGTCACATTGCACTGAATCTTTGACATGGTTTTTGTTATTGTTCCATGTCATTAACTAGCTGAGATGCTGCCTGTGTCTGTTGGGAGTGTTTCTCAAGCCAGAGCTGTCCGTCTTTTCACTTGTGATTTATAATATATGTTTGTTTATATATACTTATTTCTTAATATGGCACACAGATTTATTGATAGTTTACAGTATTTATGATTTGTCACTGTATTCCTAAATTGTCACATTCCTGTGTATTCACCAATATCTATTTTATAATGAAACAAAATATCGAAATAAATTTAATTCGAATAAAGGTGATTTTTTTTTTTTACAGGCTACTTGCCAATACTACTGCACCGTTATATTAACTTTATCATATTATCTATTTGATAGACGTATATTTCTCTTTATAGGAAACTTTCTTCTGTCGGACATTTTTTTTTTGTAAGTGCTGTTGCTAGAGCAACCGTTTGTTTACTATAGGACAGCTAAAGTTTGATAAGGTTGCTGGCGACAGTGGCTACGTTTAGCAAACCCTTTACAAATATAAACGTATTTCTGACAGGTAGGATAACTTACCCTGTGTTTGAATAACCTTGGAGCTTGTTAGTTAGGTACTGCTCGTACGTCGGAATCGGTCAGTAGCTCAAAGGTTACGAAAGTAATGAATATTTTGATGGTTCTTATGAACCATCCAAGTAGGCTAACGTTAACTTGGCTAACTAATTTAACATTCAATTACGTCTAAGGTTTAACCAAACTAAAATGTTGCGACGTTAATATTCTTACCAGTGTGATGTACTAATAACGGGACAGGACCTGATTAACTTTACAGTATTATATCTTTGTCTGCATGGTTGCTAGATAACTACGTTAACTAACGATATAGCCTGCATAAGAAATTCTTCAATATTAATCAGACTAACCAACCTACTAAAATTTTATGGTACACATTATGGCCAAATTAGGCTACCTAGCTAGTTAACTTAGATTTTTGTGTTTTACTCTTAAGTGGTTAAACAATGCTACATATAGATTTATGCTATTAATTTTTAAATGTTTGTGTTCTTCATTAAATAGCTGTAGTTACTGAACGTTAAAGCGGCATCTAGGCATATTTTAAATCTGTCTGTAGCTGTCACCTGATCTTACCTCTTTTGTCACAGAGCAATGTCTCGGGTGATACAGCCACCTCCTAAATTTCTACCTTCTGAGTGGAAGTATGCAAACCAAGTACACTTAAGGAGCACAGAAACCGAGCGGGCACGCTCGGAGCGACTTACCGCCGAGTGTAAACGACTGATAGAGGAAAGTGAAAAGTCTTCGAATCGCATGCAGCAGGATGCCAACAAGAGGCTAGGTAACTGTGAGTTATGAGAACATTTTAGTAGGACTCTATCTCATGTGCACTCACTACACAGTGGTGGTTGTTTTTCTTTTTGCTTCTGTGAACCTTTTCCTCAGAGCAGAGAATTGAAGACATTAAGTTCTGGAGGCAGGAGCTAGACCAGAAACTGCAGGAGATGGTGCAAGAGATCGAGGTGCTCATTACTTATAAGAACCGGGTGGAGAGAGCCTTGGAGAGCTTCTCCGAGCCTCTCCAAGCCACTCTGGAGTGCCTGAATGAGAGGTGCGAGAGACACTTGCTTGTCATTGTGAAGAAGCTTCTTAGAATTGTTCTTCTGAGTACAAAGTCATGCTAATAGGCCGAGTTTGATAGAGAAAAGGTTTATTTGATCAAAAAAGAAACCTCAACATGCACCATGACTTGCGTCTCAGCTAAATTTTTTTTTATCATTCCACTGCCTTAGGGCTCAGTTATCATCTCATTGGCCATTTGTCAGTGCATGATGTGTTGGCTGTGTGCCCAGACAGGGCAGAGTGTCCATAGACCTGGTGAGCGATGAGGTGGAGAGGGAGCTGCTGAAGGAGAAGGATGTGATTGAGGGAGTGGTGGCCCTCTTGCAGCGAACACTGGAGCAGATTGTCGAGCAGATCAGGTGAGGACCTTAGTATACGTGGCCACAGCAGCTAGGAGAATCTTCTTTCATTCACCTCAGAATTATTCATCCATGGGCTCGAGTATGTTTTGCTATTGTGCAATAACAACTGTTTTTATTTATTTGTACTGATAAGGGAGCTTTCCCATTTAATGTCCATTTTAATGTCAGTTTTAGTTAGGGTGTTTTTTTTCCTTCAGTTGTATGAACGTTTTCTGTTCGTTTCCTCCTGGTTCCTTTGTTTTCAGGCTAAATCGCTCAGCCAAATACTACTTGGAGAAAGACCTTCGGGACAAATTTAAGGCAGAACGCATCGATGATTTCTGCTCTGTGCTTACCAGCACTTCGGCGAGAGTTGAGGAGCAGACTGGGCCTGCAGGAGGGTAAAGACACATAGAGACTGGGAATCAGAATTCGCTAAAGGAGCCTATGCGTCAGTCTGCATACAACAACAGTATTCTTTGCAGCAACAACAGTACTTTAGGAGCAAATTTTTACTTTGTAAACGTATATAAAATAAGCAGCTTCAGCATCCAGCAGATGGCAGTCATGAGCCGTGCCCCTTTGACTCTACCGTGCAGCAGGGTCATGGTGATGCCACAGGAGTGGGAGACCTTCACCGACGTGAACATCGGCAAGGCCGAAAGGGAGCGGAGCAACTCGCTGTCCCTGCGTGCTCTGACCGACAGCCTGCTGGAGCAGACGGCCTCCGACGTGCTGCGGCAGCGCCGGGCCTCCGACTCCGCCCTGCAACGCCGCGTCCACGAGAGCCGGACGGCCAAAGGCCAGCTGGAAGACCAGCTGAACAAGGTGCCCCGCTTTTGTTATTTATTTGGGCGTGGGGGAGCTGGGTTTCTGTTAACTTATTTTTATTTGCTTTCGCACTATTTCAATTCTTCTCAATTCTATGTTATCCATTTTGATAACACAATGACTTGTCCTGAAATGTCCTAATGGTAATTACCATTATTTTATGATATGTAAATGTTATAAAAGTAATTAACATTAGTTTATTTGAAATATTCAACGTGTTAACTCGTAATGAATTAAACGGAGCCCTTTTTCTGCTTTAGTTGCTGGCAGAGATTGCGAGCCAGGAACAGAACCTGGAGGCTCTTAGGGTGGCCATCGCAGATAAGGAGGCACCTCTGAAAGTGGCCCAGGCTCGACTGCTCGCCCGTGGCCAGAGGCCCGGCATCGAGCTGTGCTGCGACCCAGTGCACGCCTGCCTGACCTCTGAGGTGAAGCAGCTCACAGAGCAGATCGCGAGGTGAGGAGGAACCAGCCAAGTGTGCCGGGTTTGCCATGGTGGAGCGGCGGTGGTGCGGTGGTGGAGGTAGTTTTAAACTGGGTATCGGTAAAGCCTCCTGATCTTTCCACAATTCCCTATTCTCTTGTTTACTAGCCTTGGCGCACTGAGCAGAAAGCAATTAAGCTTTTCCACCTGTCCAATGAGAGCACAGCCAGCTGTGGTGTCATGGACACCATGCCACAAATAATTGTGGCATCAGTAGCAAAGGAACCGGGTGTAACCTTCTAATCCCTCTGCACCATTCTGAAGACCTACTTCAATCTCTCAGCAGCTCATTACTGATATTATAACATGCTGATGTCATTAACAGTATTTTATCTTGATTGTCACCTCATGTTCATTATCGCCCTAACACGAACATACTCTTCCCATCCATGTGTGGCAGATTGAAAGACAGCCTAGCCCAGGCAGAAATGGAGCTCAAGGCACTGATCCAAAATCAGCTGCTTCTGGAGGAGGAGATCCAGGTCAAATCACACTCGCTCTACATAGATGAAGTGATCTGTTTCCAGATCCGTCAGCCAATCACAATTCACAGCTTTTGAACAAGGCAGCTGGAGGCTTAGGAGTCAACAAGCATTGCTGTGTCACAAATAGTGTTTTGAAGCAACACCCCCCCCTCGCCACAAAAAAAAATAAACCAAATAAAGTATCCTTTTTTCAGATTTTGAGACATATTGAACTAGAAATACATCATCCATCAAAGAGAGAGAAGTCTGGCTTATTTTTTTGCTTGGTTGTTTTATTAAAATAATGCAATTTCTGGTCCAGATGTCACCAGAGAGGTGAAAGCAACAGTTTTGTTTTATACTACACTGTGGAATGATGGGTAAATACAGCCATGTGCTGTGCTGTACATCATGGTGCGCTTTGACTCTTAGAGGGTGCACCACTTAGACATCAAAGCATGGGATAGCACATGGCAAAATAGTCGAGCTCTGAGTCAATGAGTTGCCTGTAGCGACAGAAGAGCTTCTTCAGCACCTCGTCCTCCTCATGGGTCTCGTATTTGTTGGTATACAGCCGCACCTGTAGCATAGCAACACATATTTTCAAGGGAAAAAAACAGAGAAAGCTCGTGTAGCCAGTTCTGTAGTCTTGATGTACGTGTGTTTGTAAACTGTTGATATTCAAACTCAGATGAGTAGACTGCAATGAACAGAAATTGCAGAACCTTTTTAAAAAGTATATAATCTAACACTACACCATATGCGTAGATAAGCCTTAATTGTTTCTCATCATATATGTATATAAAGTGACTTAATTGAGACTGGCACGATGTTTGCTCAAAGTGATGCTGCACTGAGGAGTAATTGCACTGATTGCGTTTTCAACACAAAAATGCGTACTGTGCCACAATTAGCACTTGGTATTTCTCACCTGGTGGATGCAGTGGTAAATTATGTATAGGGGAACTGGTGAGGAACATGTGTTTTTCTTTGTCTCACATAAAGGCTACACAACCTAAAAGGGGTTGATATGAACATAGGCTTGCTTACTTTTATGGTTTTGAGAACACATTGCTTGTCTAGACATTTCTGAAGAAGTCGATCCATGAAACTGATGTCCAGAAAAGCCCAGACCTTCAGGTAGGTGAGTTTGCTGCACATTGTGACAACCTCTATGAGTTCCTCATCCACAGTTTCATGGCTGTTGTTGATGTCCAGAATCAATTTCTATATGTAGTGAAGAAGGGTGTGCCATACATTCTCATCTGACCTAAAATGAGGGTCTTATTTAATCATGTTCTTGCTGCATGAACCAGGTACATTAAAGGAAACACTCAAGAGGCTGGTTATTTAACCATTTTAACTTTTAAACTTCTGACGTTTTGGTTAGTAGTCTTCATATATACGACAACTTTATTTAAACTAATAGAAAAATATAAAGTTACAAAATCGAGGAATTTAGACCTGCTGGTGTGTCCTAGCGGTTAGGAGCATCTTTAAGAACTATTTGTCAGATGGTTCCTCTTTTGCACTCACCTGTAGACATGTCCTGTACATGGGAATCAGGCTGCCGAGTGCTGGCTTGGCAGTCCAGTTGAACTCGTTGAAATAGCAGCTGGCAAGGCTGAGAGCACGTAGGGGGATCTGTCGGAGTAAGATGTGCGTGAGCCGTTCGATGGCGAGTATCTGCTCCACGAACATCTGCACCTTCAGAGCAGGACACCTCTGAGCCAGGAGGGCCCAGGCGTCTCCACTGATCATCTGGAAGTGGGGCTCATGCACGTGGCAGTGCACGATAAAGGATCGGAGCGAGCCGGCCCCGTTCTGACCAACGCAGGATGAGGCCAGGGCCGTCAGCAGGTCATCCGACACGCAACTGTAGTTCAGCGTGAGATCGCACAGGCCTCGAAACCTGTGCACGACCCTGGCGAAGTCGGCCGTGCTGTAGACGGCTAAGGACTGGGTGAAGAAGTCCTGGAGGTTCAGCATTGCCAGGCCTGGGCGGCGGCTCAGGTGCACGTGCTGCTGGGCGGCCGCCACGGCCTCCAGCACCTGCAGGCCCTGGAGCAGGTTGAAACGCGCCCCCCTCAGGCTCAGGTTGCTGAGGTGTGAACTTTGGCAACGCAGGTAGAACGTCATGCTGCGGACCACGGCGTTGCGGACGCTGCGGCTCCAGGCCGAGCGGTCCAGCTCCATGTGATGGACAGTCAGGGAGCGCAAGCGGCCGCCGGCTTTGCGCAAGGCGGTCAGGAAGGAGCGCAGGTTCTGTTGATAGCGCCGAGCCACCAGGGAGTTGACGGGGTGAGTGAAAAGCACTTCCAGGGCCTCCAGGTAGCTGCCGTAAGACCTCACGTAGGCGATGGCCGTCTCCAGCTCCGAGCGGCGGTTCCGGAAGGTTCGGCCGGACACGAGGAAGGAGCGGCAGCGCCACAGTGACGGGGAGCGGATGATGCGGTGCCAGTGGTGACACACCAGAGCTGCCCGGGCTCGGTCGTGGTCACGGAGCCACCAGAAGACTTTCCGCAGACACACGTCTGGGAGGAAGGCCCACTGGGACTGAAGCTTGTCTACTTCCCCACCTTCAGTCATGTCTGCTTCCTCTATCACGTGGTCTTCCTCTATTTTTAGCCTCTCAGCATAGTCCATTTGGAAAAGTGTTGTTGAAGGTGAAACTTTCAAAAGTCCAGATTCAGTCTACATTTAATAATGTAGCACCTTACTACCTTTTAGTAGGAACCTATTGTATTTTTTGAATTATCTGATACAATTTAGTATTTATATTTTACCTACATTCTGGGATTATAGCTATATTTGATGCCCAGGAAGCCATCATCAGATATGCTCACAAATACCAGAAAAATGTGCTTACAGTACAGATTTATTAGTTAGTCTTGATTACATCATATTGACACTTATGACATCACAGCAGAACTGAACAAAGTGGTCACTCTGTGAAGTGAGGAAATGGTGTGAATACATCAGAAACATATTTTACAAACTTGTGATCAGGTTTGTAATTTCAAATAAAGTGTTTTCACCAAACATAAAACCAAAACTGTTGCCAAACGGTATATACGTCGTTTAGTAAACATTTCAATAAATTCAAGATAAACTAATCTGCTATGGCAAAATAAAGCTCAACTAAAACTCATCTGAAAATATCTATTTCAATCTCAAGAAGTCTGACATTTAAAATAATATTATCATTACTGCAATATAAGACTTTATTCACCATAACAGCTCCTTTATTGATATTTGGGGTGGAGGGTTCTGGAACATGTTCAGTTGTCCTTGCTGTGAAGAATTGTTCAGTAAGAGATGAGAACCAATGAGATAATATCTAGTGATTATTACTGAAAACAGTGTATAATCCATAGACCGTACTTGTTCAGTCCTACTTCTGAGGCTTCATCAATTTCAGACTCTCATAAATCTTGCACTTGTTCTTAAATGAAGGTGAAAAGAAGTTAGCAGTGATGATTAAAAATACTAGCAGTGATTGAAAAATGTTTTAATTGGTCAATCAAACAATTAACTCCTCTTATTCCAAAAATGTACTATCTAGGTATAATGCCATACATTACATACTGTTTACCTGATGCCATTGAAGAGTTCTTAATGGAAGTGCCAGGTGGCAGTATGGACAGGTACTGATCTCATCAGTGTCTCCCCAGCTGGTAGCCGCATAGTTTTTTGACTTTTGCGGAAACGAGAATGACAGATTCGAGTTGGAAGGACTACGCTGTTCAGATTTGGGGTCTGTACTTGGATTATCTTGAAGATCACTTTGATCCGCCGACAAAACGCCAAGCTGTGTTGTGAGAAAAGTGATTTCAGTTTAAATATTTTCTATCTTTTCTTTTACAGATATTCTGATCTAGGAAACATTCATTCAGACAAATACCTTAGAGTCCTGCAAATAACTGGCAGGCAGAGGCTTCACGTGTTCAGAAACAAATTCCTCATCTGATAGAAACAGCATCAGAATGTGCAAACATATTATACATCTAATTAGATACACTTTGTTGGATTCTAAAGCCCATCCACTGACATCCGCAATTTGAGATGCTCGTTGTAATATGCTTCATTAGCTGTCAGTTTCTGACTGGTGAGACCAGCTTAGCGAGGCAGACCGCTCTCAGGCCACTAGCGCATGAACTCAACCCAGCAACACTACAGCTGTGCCTGACACACCTGAACCAGCGCAACACCCTCACCTACATCGGAATTATGCCATCATTATCTGTAATTATACAATGCAAACAATAAAGTGGACAGAGTGTGTGTGTGTGTGGGGGGGGGGGGGTAATACCAGTTATATATCCTAGTCAAACCCAATCTAATTAATGCATCATTGTAATGAACAGTGCATCAAGTCCTTAGTTAAGACGAACAGGCCAACTGGACTGTGACTAGGACTTCAGATTCACTCTGAGCAGCCATGTGGATTTACTTTAGGATTTAAAGTAAAATCCCCCCCCCACACACAAACAGTACAAATGAAGTCAGGATAAGGTTGGAGAGGCTGACCGTCAGAGTGGTCGTCTTTGATGAGTGCAGAGGAGCAGATCTGGGCGTGGCGGAGCCGGTCCTTCAGGATGACGTATTGGTTACAGTCTGGGCAACGTTCTGTGCGACTCCCGCATGCCACCTCATGCTCTTTCAGGCTGCTGAATGGAAGCTCCAGATCACAGAATTCACAGCTCTGCAGCCTTTTTGGACATTCATTTTCCTGCAAGAGGGGACAAGCAGGTGGAAAAGCATAAACATCTTAAATGTTTGTTTGTTTATTTGTTTATTTTATTGCACGTGATGTGACCTTTACCTCGTGGTCTCCCAACTTCTGCCGTTCCATCTTCATATTACACTTCTTACAGTCCACCTGTAACAGGTGAATGCAGGAATTTAAAAGCTACAGTTGAATATTATATTGAATGTTTATTAATTTTATATATAAATAATCAGTTCTTTCTTATATGACCGGAGTGTGTTGTTCCACTCGATGATCTTCGAGCTGTTCCTTAGGCACTAGTTCATCACAGTCAGGGCATACACAGAGGAACCTCTGGCAGTGAACTTCGTGCATGGCAAGATTCACCTTGGCCACGTCTTTTTTGCTGTGAGATGATGTCACCGGAACATGGAAGCACGAGCACAAACCATATCGAACCATGACACCCCAAATCCAAACAGACACAGGTGATACGAAGAACGACACCATGGTTGGAAGAAGGGCTGCCTGAATTATATTACAAGGTTGATAATCAAAGCCATTTAAACGAGTGATTTGAAATGATTAACAAAGGTTTGAACCAAATCGCAACAGGGAGTAGGCCACTTTGACAGCTACAGCAATCTAAACCTTCGCGGAAGGTTCCCACGGGTAGTTTAATATTTTGTTACAGTTCTTATCGCTCACGTGTTTATTCAAGATTGATTAACCTTTGAAGAAGTCAAGTTAAATAACTGTCAGTTCACGGTGCCTGTATGGGACAAACGATATTAAGACGATCGTTTAGCCTAGGACGAAATGATCTAATAAATTCAGAATTTACAGATGACGTACTCTTTGCTACGAGTAGCTTTTATTCACGTACATATGCGAACCTGCTAAACTAAGTTTAAAGAATTAGTTTTAAACTCACCAGTTGCAACACTGATCCAAGTCGTCTTTAGCTTCCATCTTTTTGATCTGAGAATAAGATTTCACTTGTGAAGAAGTGAAACAGAAAGTCGCAATAGGTTGCTAAAGTGCACCATCGTAAAACGCATTGGTCTTCATATTTAGCCTCGTGAGCCACTGTGTTACGAACACCTATCTTATACATATACTCATACATACCTATCTTATACTCATTGTCCTTTTATTTGGTAAATATCATACATGCACTTAAAAGTGTAGCCTACAGTTACCGTAGCCCGTCGTTTGCCATGCACAATTTTACAACCTGGTTTTGACAGTTTCAGTTTCACATGATAAGTTATTGTGTGGGTTGCGGACCATTCACTGGAAAACACCTAGGTCCGACATGTGCACTGGTACCAGTGTCCAGAAGTGTTTTAGGCGTTTTCACTGCTTGGTTGAGAGTGGTATACTGGCTAAACATATCCAGCTAACAGCAGTCCTTCGGTCAGAAACCAACCACATGACCACAGGTTTTAGTACACGGTTAGTTCAAATTTCTATAAAAGTTCTAGATGCGGTCCGTTTTTATGACGGAAGCCTACCTCTCCCTTCACTGCAGCATACTATGCTGTTGTTTATCCAAAATGACCTAGTTTTTCGTCACGGGTCAATAATTGGGTTTTTGACATATCTCTGCAGCTTGCAGACGGACATAATTGTGATCGACCAATATGAACTATGTAAAACAACAGCGTTTATGGTCTAGTTACTTGAGCGCTACTCAAAGACGTGGACTTCGACGCAACGGAGTTGTTTGTCGACAGTCTGCGACCGCGCGCGAGAGCGGATGGTGATGTCACGCCGTAGCAACTGCAAATAAGCTACAGTATTAAATAAGATACAGTATTAAAAACGGGAGAGAGGGAATGTGATTTGAGCTAGTGAATTTTTCTTATTTTGCACGAGCTGTCCAGTCGGTGACCAGTGGGAAGTGGGCCTGGTCTCTTTTCTGTTCATGCAACAATGTTTATGTATGAAATATATAAGTATAATGTAAATAAATATGAAATATATAGGTAAGATGCAAATAAACCACTATATATTTTTTCATTTACATTCGTTCAGGTGGCAGACATTTTATCTAATGCGCTTTGGAAGAGGCAGAATACAGGAATCAGTTTCGATACAAGTGACTCAAGCCCCCTGTGCAAAATACCTAGAAGAACACGAGAGCTTCCAGTGAATTTTGTTTTTATGCATAAATGTATTTATGTAAAATGGTGTCGATATTAGATTACTGTACGCTATATGAAAAAGAAAGATTTGTTTTAACTTTACAAACGTATCTAGGCTGCTATAAATTTTAAATTAATAAAATCTTTAAATAGTAGGTTAACAAAGCAAAAACTTTGTTATGACCTGACGTACCATCCATTTCGGTCCTCAAATCTCTCCTTGACTGAGGTGTGTGTGGGGAATATTTTCACATATATTATTACACTGTGCTGTTGCCATCCTTAAGTGCAGTCACGGGCTCCCGCTGTGGCAATAACACCAGCGTCTATTTCGGTCCAATCACACTGTCGTGGAAACAGTAATTACGCACACGGTTCTTCCGTGTTTCTTTGTAGCTCTGATGCGCACTGTTATAATGCACCTGATTGACTTCGGATGCTTTAATTACTTGTTGCGTCAGCCATTGCAATAAATGCCCTCTTGCCAGTTGACAGCGGGCCGAACAACGGACGTTTCGTGGCTCGGTTTTTTCAGTGAGTGTGGAGCGGCTGATGCTGGGAGTCTGAAAAGGTCAGATCAATGCAGGGGATTATTTAATGACTTCCAGGTCTCTCCAGCGTGATGACACTAATTTGCGTGGAAAACACATTTCATTATTGTGTTGTGGTGTGTGACATTAAAAAAAAATGTTTGTTGGCATATCAACCTGTGCATATAACGTTGTTGTATAACTGAATGAAGACATCACAAACTCATGGAAATGCAAAAGAATGGATGTTTCTGCTGTAAAGGAGACTTTTTTTCCAAACAACAATAATTATAAAATATGTAGACCTCCACTTATGTTGGCTGTGATAACACAAGGTGTAACTACTCATGTAGCATGTTCAGGAAATAAACTGCTTTGGCAGATCTCCAAAAGAACACACACACACACACACACACACACACACACACACAAAACTAGGGTTACCAAGGCAACCCTTGAACGTGCACCCAATTAGAAGCCATATTGGTTCTCATAAAACTAATCTGCCAGGAGATTGGAGGAGACACACATGACACCGTTAAAGAATCAAAACGAATCACCCAGGACGTGTTTGACAGGGTGGTTGAAGGAAAGATTGGATTCACCACAACCTAAGGGCTGTGTGTGCGTGCGTGCGTGTGTGTGTGTTTGTGTGGGCACGTATGTGTCCAACACCATCTGCAAGTGACCAAATCACAGTCGATTACTCACTTTTATTTCAGGCATTAACTTTGCCATGAGTCCTAGTCAATACTAATTCTCCTGTATTTGATCACAGTGCACTGCACCTTTAGGTACCCATTTATTGTGTACCCTTGCCAGCTATCTTGAAGGATTCATTTGCTTGCATTTCTGAAGCAGTATTGTCTGATTTTTTCCTGTTTCTGGCCATGTGCAAATTATGCTAATCTGATACACTGATGTTATGAAGGTGCACGGTGTTGGTCTTTGTTGTGATAACACAGCTAATGTGAGTGGGTGTATGTGAAAGAGAGAATGAATCCTTACCTCCTGACACACACACACACACAGAGTGTCAATCTCTTTCATGTCCCTGTCTTTATCACCATCCGTTCTTTCTCCCTCCCTCTCTCTCTCGTTCTCTTTCTTTCACTCTCCCTCCCTCCCTCCCTCCCTCCCTCCCTCTCTCTCTCTCTC
>JAOXYF010000013.1:3361455-3385673 GCA_028565775.1 Sternarchorhynchus goeldii | reverse complement strand
CAGTAAGTAGTATAGAATTCAATATACCTTTGAAGTAGAATGCTGCTAAGATACAGGATTCGAAAATCTAGATTAAGTATATACAGCTTCTCCAAGGACATGTTAGAAATATATATATGTATATATATATATATAAACCTTACACATTACGTCACCTACAGCATCTTAAAGGGTAATAAAAACATGTTAGAAATGCTTCCTCTAGTCAAGAAACAACCTCTTCAAAACCTCTTTCTAAGTGCTGGTGGCTTTGATGCGAAGAAGATTTCAGCTAAACAAACATGGTGTGTAAGTTAAAAGCAGACGGGGTCAAAAGGAAATGACTATGAAGATGAAAAACGGCTGTGAGTAGCGTTACTTTGAAGGGAGAGAGGGGAGAGTGTGTTCTTTTATCAGACAAAAAAGTTCCAGCTCTAAAGACGAGAGCAGGCCAGGAACACACATGGAAACAAATACAGCAGGCATGGAACTGAGGGGGAGGGGTGTTGGGTAGTGGGAGGGGAATGGGGGTGGAGCCAGCACTGGGCTCTTCCTATCCGGTAGAAGCAGGGGCAGGCTGCGAGAGCCTGGGAAGGAGGGAGCGAGAGACGGAAGGCGAGAGAGGGAGAGGGAGAGAAGGAGGGAGGCAGTCAGAGATGCACACTCTCGCTCTCACTCCCACAGCCGGTGGCACAGAGGTCAGTCGTAGCAGAGCTGTAGAACACAGCCCCGGTGTGACAGCTGGGGCATTGAGACTTGAACAGCTGCAAACAGGCCAGGCAACATGTCTGACGCCGGGGCCAACGTTCAGTCCAAGAAGGCCGGCATTCGCGCCGCTGTTATTCTCATCGGGTTGTTGCACAAGTCCAGGAGACACAAGGAGAGACAGAGGGAGAAAGAGAAGGAACGGTGGGTGAACTTTTGTATTGCCTTAGTGTGGGGTCTGCTCAGGCTGTCTAACTGTCAGGTTGTCTCACTGCTCAGACTGTTTTAAGATTTTTTTTTCTTGAGTTTGCACACAGGGGACCTCTGTGGGGACATGGGACGTCTGTCAGGACGGGGTGTGTGTTCGACGATGTAGGACGTCATAGGCATGCTCGTGTGCCCTTGTTATTGTCTCGAACTGTGCTGAACCATGTGGGAACTGGGTCAGTGAAAGTAGAGCGGTTAGTGGAGCCAGAAACATTTGTAGAGTGGAAAAGGAGAGAGAGAATCCAGACCGGACAAGTGCATGTCTGTGATTCTTTACTGACCTTCACCAAAAAGTGTCCAGTCTGTATCTGACAGGTCTTAAAAGCTGGTGTAGAGGTGCAGGGAGAGATACTGAATCAGTCAGAGTAATGCTCCATCCAGAGAGCTGACAGGAGGTAGGAGGAGGGGGCTGGACACAGGGGAGTCGGACGGAGGTGGCTGGAGAGGTGCAGCGCCTCCCCCCTCCTGGTGGACGAGACCTTTCCAGTAGGAGAAGCGGTTTACGTCTCCGCGGACGTTTCCCGTCAAACCCAACTGCCTCACCTGGCTTGGGGGGAGTTTCGGACCGAAAAGCAAACATTAACTTTTTTGAGACCAATCAGCTCCTTCTTCCTGTCTAATTATTACTTGATATTTGCACAGTGGCGTGTGTGTGTATGTGTATGTGTGTGTGGTCTGCTGCCACAGCCGCTACGATTTGCATGGGCCTTTTGCGATAAGCGTTAATTCCGGCGGCGGGGATGGTTTGCGTGCGGTTCACCTGCCTCACCTGCCAGTCGTCACCTCTCTCTTCCGCCCTGTGCCCTCCGTCAAAACAAACACCGCGCGTCACTCTGCCCGACGAGCATAAACGGCCCCGTTTCACTTTGTGCACGAGACAGGCCTGGTGAGACGGAAATGGAAATTTTGTTACGTGTAGCGAATTTTGTTACGTGTTGTGTGACTCGGTAAAAAGTCAGCGCTGATTTGACTGTGGGTTGATTGCTTTGTAATTACAGTTTATTATTCATGATGAGAGCGCTAAATCAACTGAGTAACGGACGCATTCTTCATTTTATACCATCGACTTTAATCGTTTGAGTTTTTGTGCATTGGTTTCAGCAGAAGCACTGCCTTTCACACATCCTGTATTCAGACAGTTTGGGATTTGTAATACCTACGTATTTGCACCGTTTATTTACTTGGGACTAATGGCTTCACCTTTCGTCTGTCCTCGTAGCATTATCCAAATTTAGGAGTGCCTGCGACTAGAATTAGTACTGTTTGTGTAATGATGAACCAAGGCAACATCTGAGTCAGTTTCTTTTCCTCACTCAGAAGGTCTATGTTCATTTTCTCCTGTTTCATCATTTACTGCTCTCATTATGCTGTCTGCCTCGCCCTGTATTCCCTGAGTCACAGCGTTTCCATAGCTCCCCACTTCTCCTTCTCCTGTCCTCTTCCATGTTTCCTCTTTTTTCATGGTGTGACCTTTTTTCCTTTATTTTGCATTTGAACATTTTAACTGTCTTCTCCATTTTAGAACTCTCTCTCTCTCTCTCTCTGTCCTGTTCTCTCTCTCTCTGTCTCTCTCTCTCTCTGTCTCTCTCTCTGTCCTTGCTACCTCTCTCTCTCTCTCTCTTTCTCTCTCTCTCTCTCTGTCCCGTTCTCTCTCTCTCTCTTTCTCTCTCTCTGTCCGGCTCTCTCTCTCTCTCTCTCTCTCTCTCTCTCTCTCTCTCTGTCCCTCTCTCCCTCTTTCCAACCCACTTCTGAGAAAGCATTTATGATTAGCAGCTGGGTGAGTTTAGAAGGGAGAAACTACTGATTGTAAGACCATAAATACTCAAATGCTCATATGCACAGCATAGCCTTGGCTTGGGGTGGCTCACCAAAGCCCCTTAAGTGAGTACTTCTTTAAGTCAATTGCTTCTACAGTACATTCATCTGTGTACAGATGTTTGGGTGTTTCTTTCAGAGGTGAATAGACAGATTAATGGAAACAGTCTAAAGACAGTGACTGATTTAGGATCAGCTGGTGGATAAAATATATAGACAGAATAAAATGAGCAGGAAACGGGCATGATAAAGCGATTAGGTAGTCAGTTATGAGAAAGTGCTGCATTACGTTAAGTGCTAATTACATGGTTTGAGAAAGAAAAAAAATTATATAAAGAAAGCATTGTGTAAGTACTGTTGACTCAGTATATTTGTGGATGTACCTTTGGCAAAACGCAAAGTCTTCAAGTCTTTATTTATTATTTATTTTTTGGTCATAGTCTTGTCTTTTCCTGTCAGATTTGTTCAGACTCTCTTATGTTTCTTGACCAGTGCTGGTGAATCACTTCAGACTGCAGTGTTGTACTCCTGGTACAGTGCGATGTTCTAGCGTTTGTCTGAGTTCTAGATATGACGGATCTCACGGTGGCACTTTTTACCAGTTTCCTCCGGTGTGGAGAGCCGTCGAGAGCAAAATGACGTAAAACAAAAGAAAACCTGTAGCAGCCTGTGTTAAGACGTTTATGCAAAACGATCATGTGATTTTTAACAGCTAGTAAATAATCTCAGCATGGTAGTGGCCACTTGCAAAGGACAGATGCTCTTTGAAGATATTTGTTTTAGAAAAACCTTTTAATTTTAGGATCAACCATATGACTTAATACAATAGTCCCATCCCCCAGTACATTTACTGTGTTATTTATCGTGCCATCAGCGTGCAGCTCACTGTCAACTGTTTTAAAGGTTTCAGTAGATATTAGGTTAACTTTGCACAAACAGGACTCTGATGGTGACCTTCAGAATAATGTGGGTCGTTTTGGGCTCAGTTTGGATTTACTGCCTCTGAAACTGCATTTCTGATCAGATCATTACTGAATTGTTTTAATCTTTGTACAAGATAAACAAAATACTTCATCTTGCATACTTTGCTGTGAAAGTCAGTGGCACTAGGTTAATTAGGTCAAATGTTAATTTATATTCAGATATTGCAGTTGTATATTTAGGATCATTTCTGAGGTGTTTTCATGTCTGGAGATCTGTTTACAATGTGCATTCAGAATTAGTGCTAAACATTAACATACATTTACATATTTTGCCCTGCCTCACCCAACATTTGTCAGATGGATTATGTGCGCATGTGTGTGTGTGTGTGTTTGTATGCGGGTGGTTGTGTGTGCATTGGTTGGTTTGTGTGTGTATGTGTGTGTGTTTGTGTTGTGTATGCCAGTATTGGCTGGCCTGCCAGGTCACTGAGCAGTACTGGTAAGTGTAATAGATGAGTTAGCATTGTCTCTCTAACAAGCGCACATAGACACTTCCAGTAACAGACAGAGCGCCTGTTTACAGGGCAACAGAATGTGGAATTTTGAAGATATTTTTAGAACCCGTTTTAGTTTCTGTTATACTGCTCTCCACGTACTGCCCTTTGTCTCCGCTTACAGTCGCGAACGTAAACAAAAGGAGAAAAGCACTTGTCTTAGAGGATCCAGGAACACAAGTCTGAGCTGAGGCGAGTGACTGCTGTGTTTATGAAACCTCAGTGCACAGGCTGAGGGAGACTAACCAAGAACAGAGGAATCAAGCCACAGCCTCATACTTTAGCATTAGAACGCCCTCCCTTCCACTCTGAGCCTCATGCCGGTACTTCACGGCTACCTAATGTGTGAAGAGAAGGCCTCAAAGGGAACAGGCTTTCATGTACTGCAATAATGAGGAACACACACCTCACACACCTGGAATCAGATGCGTCTTTTAAGTCTAGCAAACAATTCTGAACACAAAGAAGAGCTGGATTTGTAAGATGTTCCTGGGTCTGTCTGAGAGATACAAATCTGCCCATACATTTGCAACCCCTGGCACTTTTGATAAAAGAATATTACTTTTTAATAGAAAACAACATAATCGGTGAAAATCTCATCATTGCAAGGAAGGAGATAGGAGCTGTGGTAATTGTCCATGTAATGGGGATGACATAACAGTAATAAACAAGTACTATTTATTTGAAAATGGAAGTTGTGTTTTATATATATATATATATATATATATATATGGGTCTGCTATTACACACTGAACAATGTTGCACATCACAATAATAATCGACTTTGTCCTTAAGGATCTGCACGGAGGTGGCCATTTTGAAAGCTTAGGCATTTTATAATGTAAAACAAAATCAGTTGGCACGACAACAAAATATGGCAAAGCAACAACAACAAAAAATCACACCTGAAAAATCAACACTATGTAACAGAAAAGATATAAGAAGATAGATGCTCTCACCAAAATAAAGCAGACAATGCAGAAACACATACAGAGAGAAAACACAGATTCTATGGAGATGAAGGCAAGACCAACTAAAAAAACAATTTTGTCAAATGTCAAACAAACTGTGTGAGATGGAACATAAACCCTGCAGTCAGGCTGGTCTGAAAAGAAAACAAGTTTCAATCTTTGCAGACATGAATGAGCCGAATTTTCCAGTAAAACGCCAGCCTTTGACACAAAAAACTTTACTAAATCCAACAGAGCAATCCAGAAGACTTCTGGAATGATTTGGTCCAGTGAGATGAAGAATAAAGTTTATAGTCCCAACCTAAGACAAGTCAGTATGGTGCCATTACAACCATTACCATTTTGAAGAACAGCTGTGGATTCCTACAGGTCTTTCAGCGTCAAAGCTTGAAGACGAGATTAATGCTGCAACTTGATCAGATAAGAAGCTGCAGATGGATTGAAGCTACTTGGACTTTATGGCAGGAAAATGATCCAAACCTCAGTAGCAGCAACAGTCTGTGGAACAAGGAGTTAAAGGTTCTTGGAGGTTTTGGAAGGTTAACAACACTGAGCCACAGTGACAGAAACACAGTGAAAGAAACACAGTGAAAGAAAGTTACAGGATGTGTTCTTTTGTCATGGAGAGTGGGCACCTTAACACCTGAGAGAATCCATACTCATGTCAAACAGTCATGAAAGTCTGTAGTCTCTGAAGCTCAAGCAGGCCAAATTTTGGTTCCATGGTGTACATCTTTGAATTAGATCACGAGTTGTAGAAATAAATGCTGTATTAAATAGCACCAGATTAGCATCATTAAATAAATGAAGTTTGGATGATCACTTGAATTAAAACAATTTAATTATCATCTTAGAAATTCTCTGTGGAATATATATACTTCTGACCAAAACTGTCCTCACATGTTCTGTATAAGAGTTGGAGCTCTGATATGGATTAAAGTTTACCACATAGTCAGTCCTTTTCTTGTTTAATGACAAAATCCAACTGCCAGACTCAATAGGTTCTGTTGAGAAGAGAGAAAGCTAAGAGAGAGAACAGTAGAAAAATGGAACGGGTTGGAAGACTTAGTTGGGTCTCATAGCTATGAAATAAGTATGATCCATTGTCTCTCGCTGTCTGTCTTTTTTAACACAGTAGTGTTCAACCTTTTTCCTGTAGTGAACTCCTGTGGAAAAGAAAAGATCGTAATAATGTCATAGTTGGAGGGAGTTCCCTGTCATCCTGTGTAATGTGAAAAACTGACAAAGTTACTTTAGAGACATAAATAAATGCAGACTATCTTTGTCTTCACAGCTACCTGCAGTATTTACATATAATTTGTCTGTGTGTGTGTGTGTGTGTGTGTGTGTGTGTGTTTGTGTGTATGCGTGTATGCGTGTTTTTACAGGAAGCATAAAATGTATTGAAAAAATCCACTTGTAGAAAACACCCCTCCCCTATTTTCCCCTATACTCATGACCTGCTGGGAGTTATTTCCTCGCTCCTCGATTGGATGCCTGATGCTGAGTGGTTGCCATGGGAGCAACAAACCTTGCGTTTTCATTGGACAATAGCTGCTGAATAGCTTTATTAATTGATACATTGATTGGCTGCTTAATCTAGGTGTAGCCCAATAGAATTAAATGGGACACAGGTGCACACATTTAAGTTTTAGCCAGCTTCTTGTTTTTGGTGGATTTCAAGAAGCTTTTAAATAAATTGGTATATTAACATTTTATTTCCTGCTCATCTGAATTCAGTTCACTTTCAATAATGCTGTTGTTTTTCCCTGAAGGCTGGAAAAGCTGAAAAGTTTCCGTGCAATTATTTATGCGCATTATTTATTGCCCTTCATTGGATGTACCTTAGAGGCCGATAAGTTTGTATCAAAAGCATAAAACTAATGTGATTCCACGTTTTGATTTAACAGCAGAGCTGCAGCAATCTCATCCCTGCTGGTTTATTGGTCTTTATCTTTCACACTGCAACACTGCACAGAGCACCATGAAAACTAGTGTGTGCTAGTCATGCTGTACAGTAACTGGAGTAGGGGACGGGAAAATATGCTTTATTTCTTAACACTCTCTAGGAAAGAGAAGAACAGATTTTAAAAGGGTCAGACCAGGAATAAAAGGCTTCACCGTGCAACACTCCAATCCCTTGGTGTCGTTAGATCGTTCATCCTGGTTCGTGCCTGTGCTATTGTTCCTCGTGGTGGTTGTTCTCTTTACCTCTGCAGACACAAACTGTGGTGTTTGAGCGGCACCCAGTTTTGATCTCCTCGATTTTGCTTTAAATTGATCTCAAATTAAATTCTAATTACATACGTTCTTGCGTAGGTTGATCGAATGAATTAGATTTGTTTATTCGTGTGTTTTCGTGTGTCTGTTTCATAATGTTATTGAAACTGCAATTGATGATCATTGGCTAGCGACCACATATTTGTCTATAAATAGCTTCACATGTCAGCACCAAGGCTCAGAGGAAGGACCCCTGCAACTCCCAGACCAACTGCACATGTAACCAGGACTTCAAAAAACACTTTACTGATTTTCTGTCAGTCTTCTTTTCTGATACACTTCTATTCTGTGCTGTGCCATCGTTTTCTGCCACTGGTAACAATGATTACAATGCATCCCATAACCCATTTCTGTATGAATAATTATCTCAGCATGGGGGTTATTAGTTTAAAGTGACATGTACAACTGTGACATCTTGACAGTGACTGTGATCATGTGAAGCAGTCGACAGGTATATAATGTACTGTCAATGACTCAGGCCTATGACGTGGAATTGTGCCAGATCAACGTAACTGGTCAAAGTTTGTGCTGTTATTTTAGGGAGAAGGACATGAAAAGGACATAATCCAGCTTTCCACTGTCCTGAGCCAAGGGTTGTTTCTCTTTGTATTCACACTGGTCCATAGGAAATCAAGTTTCACAACAAATACATTAGATCTGAAACAACGTTCATATTTAATTAGCATATTTTATCCTCTTTCATTTCCCACCTCCCTCTCTCTCTTTCTCTCTCTTGGTCACTCTCTCTCATTTATTGTACGAAGTAGTTATTACTCTCAGAAAGTGCTTGATGTCCCACTCTCTCAAGGGTGTAATCAGTACAGCAAACACAGAGACATGTAGCCGGAACATTAGGCAGTCATAATTGCCGGGCAGATTGGGCTAGTATTGAATCAAGTCTAATTAAAGAAACAGATCCAAGATGGCGTAGTGAATCTGAAAGGTTGGGAAGAGCAGAGCTGCTGCACTGTGAGATGAGAGAGCTGAATTCCACATTTTATCATCATGCACTTCAATGCTTTGTGCCGTTAGCTGCTGACATTGTCTAAACTTTGACTTACTGAAACAATGGGAGAAGTAAGTGAGTTTCATATCAAAACAGCTTTGATATGGTAAATATGTCAGGGTGATTCGTTCGGTTTAACTGCCAGTGCTAGGAAGGTTCTGAATCTGGTTCCTGAGCAGTGACTCTGATTTAATTGGTTTCTGTTGCTATGCTGGTCTTCTGTTCCTGTGTGATTCTCTCTCTCTCTCTCTCTCTCTCTCTCTCTCTCTCTCTCTCTCTCTCTCTCTCTCTCTCTCACCCACCTCCCCTCCCTTGGCTTTTCTGTGTCTGTCTCTTCTCTCTCCCCAGTTCTCCTGCCTCTCTCTCTCTCTCTCTCTCTCTCTCTTTCTCTCTCTTTCTCTCTCTCTCTGTTTTGCCTTTGTCATGCTGCATCTCCATGCCCCCCCCCCTTCATCGGGTGAGACAGTGACGCAGGTTTTGCTTCATTACCACAGAGACAGACACAAGGACGGCCGCACTGCACCACACAGACAGCGTCCACACACACACACACACACACACACACACACACACACACACACACACACACACACACACACACACGTCTGAGGCCTCTGTCTCGTATTTCATATGAAAGGTTAAGGTATGATACCTCTTGATATTCCAAAATGCACTACGATAGCAACATCACCAGTATTGGTCAACATCACCAAACTGACCAGTATTGTAACTCACTGTTGTGAGTGGTGGCATTTGGACCCTGTGGTGGTGTTTGGACCCTTCACCCCATCACACTTTCTGAGACAGCATAGATGTCAGGCTGGGTGGCTTGGATGCATAATGTAACAGAAACAACGTTTGTAAGAAAACAAATATTAACGTGAAATAAATAAATAAGTGTTTTTTTTTTCAATGTTCGATCGCGATGTCAATATTTGGAAAGCAGGAAGGTTGATATCCGATCTATACCACTGATATCATGTTGTCGTTGTTATGTTGTTATAAAATTCAACTGTTTAATATTACTAATAAACGAAACACAAAATTGTTGAATTTGAATTTTTTTAACACATTTGCATTGTCTCTGTTTAAGTAGATCTTTGCTCTCCAGGGCAATTATTGTCAAAGAAAAAATCTATATGTATAATATAAAATATGGTTAATGTATATATAAAAGCAAAATAAAATATATCCAAGAGGACCATCAACAGTTCCAGGGAGTTTAAAAGGCTGAATCTGCTGAATACGTTTTAGGATTAAAAACTCTGTAAAGGTGTATAAAGCCTCTCTGTATGTCACAACGCATCTTTTCAGCACGTTCAACCTCATCACATCCAGGTCACCTGCGAGTGGCCGGCAGGCTCGACTCCCTCCAAAACCCCCTGGAGACGAGAACCAGCAAATTGGCTGGATCACCGCGCTGGTGCTACTGAATGCCTGATCGCACATGGGGCTTCAGTAATGTGATCAAAAGCAATTTCATCTGTAATCTGCTGCCTGAGATTCATGGTTATAATATCTGGAACACTGTAATATTGTTTTATTATGTTTTGGGCAAATGCCAAATTCTCTGTTGACTTCAGTTGACTTTTAACTGTAGTCCAGAGGTGATTTGTAAGCAGTACTTTATGCAGTATCAATCATATTCTAATGAATTGTACTCATAAACAAAGACCTTTTGTCTCGTTTTCTCACATGAACACGGTTTGATTGGAGAGGCAGTTAATTCGTTTGCTTTTTATGAAGGTTTTATGGCTTTTCTGAACTGTAATATGATGAGTCAACTCAGCAGTGCACAACCTTAGAGCTCTGATTATAAAGGAGTGGCTTTTTGCCAATTAATGGACAAATGGTGCAGGTTAAGGCTCAACTTAAAATCACTTTGAGTCAGTCATTCTCCTCTCCTCTCCTCTCCTCTCCTTTGAGGTGAATGATTATCTCAGGCTCAAGAAGAACTTCCACGACAGGGAGAATGGCATGAGGCGTGCGCATGAGTGCCACACATTTCTGTTTACATCAGTAAACTTCTGGTTGAACAACAAACCATACTAAAGCTTTGTAGGGCCTGTTCAAGAGTACATTAGCGCTTCTCACTGACTGCTTGTGGGTGTGTGTGTGTGTGTGTGTGTGTGTGTGTGTGTGTGTGTGTTACAGGAAACAAGAGCTGCTAACTATTTCCAATGTGCCTCTGGGAGAATGTCCACCCTCACCACCCCGCACTGCACCTCCAACAATGAAGGTGAGTTTATACACACACACACACACACACACACATTGTCCTCTTCCTCCACGTCCTCCTGTAATGCCATCGCTAGGGAAACCAAGCAACCGATTTCACTGCCCTTGCTCTCTTTCATCCATTATTCTGTCTTTATTTTGTCTGTTTGATGTGAGTTAACCAAGTTTTGTTTAGAAAGAAAAGCAGGTGTATAATCTGTTAGGGCATAGGGCTTTCCTTACTCCTACTAGAATGGCCAACACACACACACACTCACACACACACCCATATGTACATACATACTTCCCCTTACATACAGTGCCCCTGTTTCCATCACCCTATTGTGTTGTTGTAAAATCATTTTATTCACTTCCCATCCCACTATCAGAGATCCGTTGGTTGTCGTTGACCATGTCGGGATCATTTGACTGGGCTTTTTTTTTCCTCATGGATTTGTGGCTTCTCACGCTCTCTGTTTGTTTAACGTTTGAGTGCCTCGCTGTTATTTTTAAAGGTATGGCACTGCAGATTTTGAAGGCAGACCTTATCGGCAATAGACGATATTGCCGGGAAACTGGGGTTACTTTAGCCAGCGTCACATTGAAATGAATCAGCTTTTATTCAGCCTTAGAGGACAACTGGCTGAGCTGGGCAGGTGTGGAATACATGATACACCCACACCATAGTGAAAGGGAATTAAGTTATCGTCTGAAGTCATCGACCTTTTGCCTTCGGTTCAGTCACCCTTTGATATGAAACGATTATTAGAAATGAACGTGAAAATGAGAATGGATGAAAATGTGTCGTGCATCTGTTACTGAGTCATGTACTGTGGGTGGGGCCACTGTAAAACCTGGACTGCAGCATTTCAGCTCTTGTCTCACAAGGCCACGCCTACTTTGTGAGTGATAGTTGTTTAGAACCCTAAGGACACGCCTTTCATCTGGGTGTGGAGGGGAAAAAAATAGCCTATTCATCACCTAAAGAAACTCTCTCCACCTGTCCTTTGAAGATACACACACTTGCATTCTTGTACACAATTACACACACATCTGCAAGCTCACGTGCACAAGACAGTAACACACGCACAGACAAGTGTGACAACCCCTATTAACACCTGCACTCTAGGTGTGACGGTAGGAAAGTTGCTAGGAAACTCTTCATCTTAGATGTGTGCGCGCGCGTGTATGCGTGTGAGAATGTGTACATATACACACATGGGCCTTATAATAGAAATCTAGTGCTGGTGATTCACACACACAACAGTGGCTGGTGGCCACTCCCAGTTAAAACCCCCGGATGAAAAGAGGAAAGAGGGAAAAGATAGTGGGTGTGCACTACTGATAATGTAGTCAGTACACACACAGGAGTTCAGAAAGCTGGAAGACACGTTTGTCATTTACACAGCATTAGAGAGAGAGAGAGAGAGAGAGAGAGAGAGAGTGAGAGAGAGAGAGTGAGACAAGAAAGGAAGTTTGAGCAAATAGTTACAGACACATACTGGTGGGACCAGTTGTGGTGTGGCGTGTGGGCGGGTTGCCAGGAGGAACTGGCAACGCTGTTCCTGCTGTGACTGAGGGAGAACCACAAAACAGGAACACACTGCTGACTGCGACAGAGGTATGACACAGTCCACAGTTTTCACTGAGAGAGAGAGAGAGAGAGAGAGAGAGAGAGAGAGAGAGAGAGAGAGAGAGAGACCACTCTGAAGTCACAAGTGTGTAGAACAGTAAGTTGAATTTAATTTGTGATGTGGCTACTTGGCTGGAGATAGTCTGAGGTTCCATCTGAGCTGGTTCTTCAGTCGCATGTAGTGAAAAAGGTAAAGTGGGTCAAAGTGGGTATAGCTTTAATTATGCTTGCAGGAGAGAGAACTTCAGTGTTTTATGTTGTGAGTGTACAGGAGCCTGAGAATGGAGGTCATTTCACCAGGTAGAGAAAAAAACAACATTATGTGGTGTTGTTTACTGTTACTGTTTTGAGAGACGTAAGTGTGGTACGATCAGTCTACATGCTGTATGTTTGTGTGTGTGCGTGTGTGTGTATTTGTGTGTGTGGGGTGGGGGGGCTGAAGTAGTGTCAGTATGTGTTTAGAGAGTTGTGCTTTTCATGTGTGTGTGTGTGTGTGTGTGTGTGTTTGTGTTTGTAGGTGGGGGTTGTGTGGGAGGTGAAGAAGTGTCTTGTTCGAGAGACATGGAGTGTGTGTGCATGTGTGTGAGGGATTTGGCTTGTCTGCTGATAGAGGGGTTTATGTGTGTATGTTTGTGTGTGTCTGTAAATGCTCTCATACCCATGTATGTGCTTGAATGCACTCCGGTGTGGATCCTCCTGCCCGTTTACTGCCAGGGAAGGCAGTGGATGCCCTCCGTCCCTCTAGCCTACTCACCTGCTGGGTCTCGCTGGGTTAGAACAGGACAGGCACGTTGGACGTCTTCCAGCCCCACATAACTTACAGAAGCTCCTAGCCCATCCCAGTTATTCTCACCATTGCAGCTTCCAATATCACAGGCAACCCAGCGCCCAGTGGCCAGGCTGTGTTTTATAAATGTTGTCGGAACCTTTGGTCTGTTTATTTGCAAGTAGTTTATCAACTACTCTATCAGTCCTAATGAGCACCATGCAGGCTACGGGTTCCACTGCTTGCTGCTGTGCTAAGCTGCTCACGCAGGCTTGATAATCAGGGCCTGACCAGCCGCGTCTCGTGTGTGCTGGTGTGGGAGATAAATGCACGAAGTGTATTCTCCCAACTGCCCCAACACCCCCACCCCACCCCCCCACCCCACCAGAGCGTCACTGCCTGGGGGGGGGTTGGTCCCTCGAGGGCCGTCTGCGGGGTTGCTGGGCCCGGCCTTCGTCTTGACCTCTGGCCCAGTTCGGTCCTGATTTACAGGCATCTGTGCTGTCTCGAGGTTGCCATGGCGGCCAAAAAGGCTGGGCTTTGTTGACTTTGAGATGGCGTGCTGGACCTGAATTCGAGGTGAGTTAAACATTAACTCATATTTTGGTTTCCACATCTCGACCTTCTTGATGGGCTTCTATTGCGTTAGACCATCTTTATGTGTAAAACAATGAAAGTGTTAAAAATTAAGTGCTATTGGGTGGCCTTGTTCTTGGAAGACAAATAATTTATCCATCTTGCTCAAACACATGGTATTTACACATATAACACAGATTAACATTAACAATAACACTATTAAGTTCGTATAGTCTTTTCTCCTGACAGTGAAGGAACGATGTTAAACTGAATTTTCTGATTTGCTGAATTGGTTACAATAAAAGTCTTGGTAAAATTCATATTTGAATGATTTATTGTTATGTGATACTGAGCGTATTTCATAAACTGCAGTGTGATATTTCATTTTCTTTGGACACCAGTGAATTCTTTGTGAATTCAGCTCTTTTACTCGCTACAGTGTGGTGTGAACGTGACGTTTTTGTTTGTCTTGAGAGAACAGGGCGGTCAGGAGCAGACTGGGTTCATCTTGCTAGAGAGCAGGCAGGACAGATTTGATTATCAGTGCCGGTTTGCGTGGGAGGGAATGGGTGTAGCACAGCTGGTGTGGGTGTAGCACAGCTGGTGTGGGTGTAGCACAGCTGGGTAACTCTCTTTGTCTGCCTGTCACCACGACCGGGGGTTTCATCTACATGTTTGGAATACCGCTGGGAGCACCAGTTATAAATCTATAATAACACAGAAGCCTTATTGCACGTGGATCTCATTGTGATGTTCTGCATGTTTTTGATCTAATGTTTTCTTTCAGTCTGCAGAGTTCTTTGACATGCTGGAGAGGATGCAGGTAAGATCATCCCAAGCTGTGCTTTTATGCTTGTGTAAAGATCGCCGCCGGTGGCTTTGAATGGGCTTTCGGCTTTGCCGGATTTTTAGCTGGCCTGTGTACATGGAGGCTGTCTGAAGGGTGGAGAGATGGAAGAGGTGTAGCAGAGCGAGAGGCATAACTGGCCATCCACCACCGACTCAGTAATCCCATCTCAAAGAGGAATATTTGGAATACACTGGTACTTTTTAAAGCTTTACTGACTCACATAACACTTTAGTCTGTGCTGGGCGTTTATGGTAGTTGTGTGTGTGAGCAGGGAGGTTATTCTTGGGAAGTTTTCAGAGCATAATGGTAATGTGTGTGATGTAGGGTACGCTAGCTTGTAACTAAAGAACACCAGATCAATACACAACACGTTCCTCTGAGAGATGCCCTCAAGGCGGGAACTGTCTGGCACTGTGTCCATGCTGCCAGGCAGTGTGGACGCTAAAAGGCCAGGTCTCTCAGACAGGTGGTGGTGGAGCCTGAGCTCTGTAGACCCAGCGCTGGGAAAGCTGGGTAATGTAGTCTTTGGGCTGACTACTTCTGCTGCAGCAGCCATACACACCCAGCTCAAACTGCACACTGTAAGCTTGACTGGATCAGATGCTTGTGAAAATGAAGCCTGCTCTCCTGGCCCTCAGAATAGTGGGGTAGACGACCCGGAGGTAAAATGAGATTCCGGTTTCTCTGAATGTGATTTCAGACTTCCGATATGACGATCACAGCACAAACCTATTGCCTTTTTTCATGTAAGCTGTTTGTCAGTGGGAGGATTCTGCTCTGACTTTATGCACTTAACCTCATTATGCCCTTTAACTTTCCACTGCAACCACGGACTGCAACAGATCCCAAAAACTGAGGACACTAAGAAACACAAGGTGTGAAGAGAGAGAGAGAGAGAGAGAGAGAGAGAGAGAGAGAGAGAAAGTGTGTGAGTGTGTGTATGTAGGTGCATGTGCATGTGTGTGTTTGCATGCATATTGGTATTTTGAACAGTATCAGCTGTGCTTTTCCTGATTTTTGCTGGCTAACGGCTCACTGTTGCGGAAAAATCCTTTGCAGAGCGAGAGCCATGTCCTCAGCTCTGGAACACCCCAGGTTACCTTTGTGCGCTTAGGAAGTGTAAGTCTTCCTCATCCGGGAGTGATAAGATCAAGGCTTATAGCTTTCCAAGTGTGTCAGCAGAGGCAGGAACGAGGAGGTGCAGAACACCTCGGGAGGCGTGAGCGCGCTCTGAGTCACAGATTGTGCTCCAGTTTAGTAGTTTTACTACTGTGCCTTTGTTGTGTTTGCTCTTGAGTTGTTTTCCTGCTGTTGACTCTTGGATGGTGTGTGTCCGGTACATTTGTATGGCTTATGGTGACTCTCTTTCTGGCAGGATGACTACATACCTTATCCCCGGATAGAAGATGTGAGTATGGACGCGCAAAGACACACACACACACACACACACACACACACGTACATACACATGCACCCACATACACCCACGCACGCACACACACGCACACAAACAAGGTCACTATTTGCCATTTATGGTTGACTTCCTGCATTCTGCACCACTCGTTCCTCCACACCAACGGCGCATCTCTCTGCCGGCACGTTTCTACATGTTGTTCTGTCAAATTCCTTGCATTGGTCTTACAGGTCCTGGACAAGGGGGCTCCTTATCCCCAGGTCATCCTCCCCCAGTTCGGAGGATACTGGATTGAGGACTCGGAAGCCCCGGCGGGCACGCCCACCTCTTCGGACAGCAGCTTCTGCGAGGATGAGGAGCCCGAAGGCACCGGGCCCACCGGAGGGGGTCGCGGCTTCGGTTACCGACTCGAGTGCAAGAGCACGGCGCAAGCGTACAGAAAGCACTTCCTGGGCAGGGTGAGCGAAGATGCGAGTGTGTTCACACTCATCACCGTTCACTAAAGAGGTCCTATAGTGATTCCATAAACAGGGACTATATAGAGTTTATGATGTGCATACTGTACATCAGTGTAAGAGTAGTTTAATAATAGTGGAATAATACTTATTAGCAGGGCAGTCATTTCCTGTGCATTGTCCAGCCATAGTGTTAATGAAGTCCTCAAACTAGATCTTAATCCAGTCCTCCAGATTAATTCCTCGCGCTGCACCCCTTTCGTGTCAGTTTCATATTAGAGTTAGAGGTTTTAATAAATAAATCACAGTAATGATTGGAAAATGTGCCTTAAGATCAAAGACTGAATAATATGCCTGTAGATTAAGAGGTTACACAGGGTAACATCACCATTAGGCGTTTATCAACTAACTCTTCATTCTCAAGTAACCTCAAATCATTTTTTTTGCAGTTTCAAAGTGTCTCTTGTCCTCTCTCTCTCTCTGTCTCTCTCTCTTTTGGGATGAAAACCTGTTTTTACGTGTTGTAGAGTTAGACGAGAGTGCGAGAAAGCGACAAGAGATGTATGACTTTAAAATCAGCTGGACAGAAAATGATCCCTGCTGTTTCTCTTTGTGCAGACAAGATGGAGATTGTGAGAAAATCTCACTCCTCCCTCCTCTCTCTTCTTTCAGGAGCACATGAACTATTACTGCACAGGCAGTAGTTTGGGGAACCTCATCATGTCTTTAAAACATGAGGAAGTTGAGGGGCAGGAATTCCTTCGCATCATGCTCAGGCATGAAACACACACACACACACACACACACACACTCCTCTTTCTCTCAAAGATACATACACACAAGCATCCTGAAACAACCCGTCTTCATGTAGATGTTCATAACGCAGGGTGTCCATCCTTCAATCCTTCAGGTCAAAGATGAAGACACTTCATGACAGGATCCCTCTGGAAGGCCTTCCCCAGCTACCCAGTGTGCCCCAGATAGCTAAGGTGTGTGTCATCCACCCGCGCTCCACCCCGAAAGGGCGCACCCAGTGCTCCTCACTCTTGGCTCACCTGTTCGCTGCAGTCAGGAGTAGTGCTGTGTGTCTGATTGCACAACATTGTGATGTGTTTTCTATGTGGTAAGAAGGTGGAGTTTTGGGCCTAATCAGAGACTTACCATCTTTTAGTTACTTTGTGATGATGTCACGGGTCTGAAGTTCAGTCCAGTCCTCTACCCTAGGGTGAGTTAATCTCGCTCACTTGCTCTGTCATGCATTGTCTTAGCCTTAGACCTTTAATGCAGCATATACACACACACACACACACACACACACACATGCACTCACACATACATATACACACCCACAAGCCCTCTCACACAGCCAAAACTACCTCCTGTCTCCTTGCCATAATGGCTTATCTGGATGCTCTATTTGCCTGGGTCATCTGAGCTAATGTCTGTACACCCCTGGGTGCTGTGAAGTCCATCTGCTTGGCTACTGCCGACAGGCTCCTTCTGTGTGAACGTTTCAGCTTCTTCTAGATCATCTCAGCACCCATTTGGGCTCGCATCCATGGCAAAGCACTAAGCCCTTCCTGAATTATGAAGGGGTCTTGACACACATATGTTTCTCCTGCTGGTTGTCTTTCTCATACATTTTTTTCTCTCTCTACTAAGGCCTCTCAACTAATAGTCAGCTTTGATGAACATGAAGTCAACAACACGTTCAAGTTTGGGGTCATATTTCAGAAGTTCGGGCAGGTGAGCGTTTTTGGATGACAGCAGTTGGACGTTGACTCTTCAGCTGCTCAGTTTGCATGTGGGGAACGGCGACGATGAGGAGAAGCCAAACATTATTTGAAAACATTCCCCAGTGTGGTGGGATGTCCCTGGCCCGCAGAATTTTACTTCCAGCTCATAGAGTGTCTCTGATCTTCTGTTCCAGACTTCAGAAGAAGAGCTCTTTGGGAATAACGAGGAAACGCCAGCTTTTGTTGAGTTCCTCAGCGTGCTGGGTGAAAGTATAGAGCTGCAAGACTTTAAAGGGTGATTCTCACTATACACCCACTGCTCTCATGCCTAAACCTAACTCTAGCCCCTAATCCTAATCCTAATCCTAGACCTAATCTTAATCCTAACTCTAAACCTAACCCTAGCCCTCATGCTAATCCTAACACTAACCATTAATGAGGCTTCTTATATGAAAATTAAGCTTGATGTATCGTTTTCTTTCACATACCATGTCCTCTAAGAAGACTAATTTGCTTAGTTCAAAAATGGCGGAATACAAAGAGAATTGTGCAATTTAAAATGCACATAAATACATATTTCCAAGTCCTGGCAGATTAAACCTGTTACACACCAATATCACAGTGCTGTCCATTTATGATATCCCTGTGCATCTAGTAAACGGTTCGGTGTATTGAACTTCTTCTCAGGTTCCGGGGGGGTCTGGATGTGTCTCACGGCCAGACTGGCTCGCAGTCTGTCTACACGGTGTTCCGCCATCGCGAGATCATGTTCCACATCTCCACGAAGCTCCCGTTCACAGAGGGAGACGTCCAGCAGGTAGACTACACTTTTCCGTCTGGTGCTCCTAAAAACTTTGCGAGTACACATTCATAACAGTTTGCACAACTCAGTTCCTATGAATGGTTATGAATGATCTACTGTTCATGCGACTGTATTCGTATGAGAATCCAACGGCATTTTGCTTTCGTGAACTGATTTACGCTAAAATCACACTGGTTTGGGATTTATCAGAAACCTTAACAGATTTGTAACTTGAATAACGGCATTCCTGTAGCAGGGCGTTAAAAGTTAATCTTGCTTTGCACTGTTATTGCGTCGGGGAACATTTTATGGAGGCAGAGTCCTAAATTTTGAGAATTCAAAGCCGTTACGATGTCGCTTTGCCCTTCAGCTGCAAAGGAAGAGACATATCGGGAATGACATCGTGGCCGTGGTCTTCCAGGACGAATCCACACCATTTGTGCCGGATATGATTGCCTCCAACTTCCTCCATGCCTACGTGCTTGTACAGGCGGAGAACCCGTGCTCCGACCACACCACCTACAAGGTAGCGTTCAGGCTGCTGTTGGTGGCCATGGTGCACTTCAGTCATCGTGAGAATGAACTGACCTTCGTCTCTGATTGGTGTTGCAGGTGTCCGTCACAGCCCGAGAGGACGTGCCCGTGTTTGGCCCGCCCCTGCCACACCCAGCCGTGTTTAAGAAGGTGAGAGACAGATGTGTCGGATTGGCTTAGTGCTGTGTGCATCTGTGTGACTTCAGATGCGCTTTTTGACAGGATGGTGACAAAGTTGATTTCTGTTCCCCCGCAGGGCCCAGAATTTCGTGAGTTTCTGCTGACGAAATTGATCAACGCAGAGAATGCGTGTTATAAGTCAGACAAGTTTGCCAAGCTGGAGGTGAGTGAGTGAGAAAATGTGTGTGTGTGTGTGTGTGTGCATTAGTCCAGTACAGTTCAGCTTTTTTTAGTAATAAAGGGTTGCTAGAACAAGATCACACAGAAGGTTTGAGCACATTAACAGAATGAAATGGGCTTTTACTGTCTTGAGTCCAGAGATGGGATTCTCTATATGTCTATATATGTGTGATTGTGTGTGTGTATTTGTTTCTGTATGTGTGTGTGCATAATTATACATGTATGTGTGTGTGCCTGTTTCTGTGTGTGTGTGTGTCTATTTATGTATGTGTGTGTGTGTGATCCAGGGGAGGACGCGGGCAGCTCTGCTCGATAACCTGCATGACGAACTGCACAGGCAGACTCAGGCCACGCTAGGACAGGGTGGAGTTACGGATGACGACAGGCTGGAGAACGGAGGACACGGAGGTCTGCTGGAGTCTTTTAAAGTGAGCCTGTCACTCCGCAACCACACTGTCACTCCGTCACCACACTGTCACTCCGTCACCACGCTGTCACTCTGTCACCACACTGTCACTCTCAATACCAAAATACCATCTTTACCCTTATACCCTGTTCTTACAAGAATCATCTTTTACTTATTTAAGCCTGAACTCACCTTCTACCACCAGTGTAGATCCTGACCTCTTGACCTCAATTCTGCTTAAAGTCAATGGACAAGAATGTCTTTATGGTCAATTACAATCAAATCATGGATCCATCTGTGAAGGATTGCATGATATATTGTTTTAATAATCATTACCACAGTAGTGACTTATGCATAACTGATATCGCAGAAGAATGTAACATTGCAAAGGAGCCCTCTAACGACTTACAGTTTGTGTTCTTTACTGTGAACTTTACTTAACCAATCACATACGTTCCACACAGGAAATGTCTTCTAACGAGTCGCGGAATTTACATGATTTACAAGATTTGTCGTTTTTGTCCATATCTTGAGTTCCTGCTCGTTTTATTTTCCATGCATTCTATAGCAATAAACATGTTGCACAATTTAGCGCAGAACTTTTTTTTAGTTTTTGGTTTGGAACTGAAATTGTGCAAGAACACTTCTCATAAAGGCAAGTCAGTCACGGTGAAGTGGCACTGTGTGATCGATTGTGTGTGTGTGTGTGTGTGTGTGTGTGTGTGTGTGTGTGTGTCTGTGTGTGTGTGGCTGTTTTCAGGCAGTGTGGAGGTGTGTGGGAGATGTTGCTCAGACTCACACTGCTTATGCCGTGCTGATTTGTGTAGCAGCGGTCATTGTCTTCTACCTTGTCCATCTGATACAGACTCCCAGTGCTTGACTCTACATCCGAGTGCACGAAATGATGCATAACGCGCCTATTTTTTTTAATGGCCGTTTTTTTTTTTCCAAGTTACTTTGTTTTGTTTTGCATAGTTGTGTTCATACTGCATAATGTCCCGGAAGCAACACACACACATGCTGTGAACATAAAGGTGATCACTAAAACAAATTACACATGTTGGTGGCATGTAAATAAAGACCTTTGATAATGCGATCAGATTGTGTCGGTCATTTGCGTCCCACCTTGCTTCCTGCTTCTATACTTTATGTATTGGTGGTTTATGGCGCCATCTTGTGGCCGCTCTTAGTAGTGCAACTTTGTTAATGACGCTGTGTGATGTGAATATTTTATGACTTCTGAAACTTCATTCCGTTAAAAGAGGTCAGAGGTCAGTTAAAAGAGGTTACAACAGTGTAAAGAACGCTTCCATAATGACTTAATTATGCTGAGAAACAATTGATTTCAACTGCATTTCAAGTGCAACTGCATTTCAACTGCATTTATATCCAATGTAGATATTTATAAATCTCTCTCTCTTTCTCTTTCTTTTAGAGGGCCATGAGGGTGAGGAGTCACTCCATGGAGACAATGGTGGGCTCTCACAAACACAGAGCAACAGCAGGGGGAGGTGTTCCATCCAGCATGAGTGGGGGAGTGCTCCCTCAGAGCGGCACAGAGTGCACCAAGAGCACCTTCACGGTGAGAGCCAGAGTGAAAGAGAGAGAGAGAAACAGGAGGATGAGACAATGAGAGAGAAAGAATGAATCACAGAGATGGACAGAGGAGAGAGAGAGAAGGAGAAAAAGATGAAGAGAAAATGAGTGAAAGAGCCTTGATGGATGAATAATTTACTGGATGATGAGGATGTTTTTTTTTATTTTGAGCTTCAGCAGCCAAAATTCCACTTAGCTTTACAGATTTTAAACTGCGTGTGTGTGTGTGTGTGTGTATGTGTGAAGCCTCCAGTACTGTCAGCCAAGTCACCCCTGAAGAGTCCTGTGAAACGGCGTTCTGGGCTGTTTCCAAGATTACACTCCAGCACAGAGAGTCCTACTGAGAAACATCCACTTCGCAGGTCTCACACACACACACACACACACACACACACACACACACACACACACACACACACACACACACACACACACACACATCACTATGCTTGTAAGTGTTATGTATGTACTAGGCTGTGTAAATGACCCTGTCTGGTTCCACAGTGATCAGAAAACAGCAGATACATTGCCACACTCACAGGAAGTACGGTCAGAGACGTCATCCAATCCGAGTTCACCAGAGATCTGCCCAAATAAGGAGCGGTGTGTACCATCTCAGTTCTGCTGAACGACCACTCCTATGAGTTGTGTGGTTGCCTGTGTCTTCTCTGGGCAAGGGCTGAATCTCCCTGTGTTGTTCAGGCCGTTTCTGAAGCTGAAGGAATGCGGCAGCAGGGCTAACATGTCGCGATCGTCCTCCAGCACCAGCAGCTTCAGCAGCACAGCTGGAGAGGGAGATGGCCTGGACGAGTTGGACACGGTCAGACAGCACAGCATTGTTGCAGCACTCTTACAATCTGTTACACCACAGCACTGTTACGGAGCTGTTATGCTACAGCACTGTTACAGCACAGCACTGTTACAGTCTTTCACACCACAGCACTGTTACGGCACTATGACACCACAGCACTGTTACAGCACTATTACACCACAGCACTTTTACAGTACTGTTGCATCACTGTTACACCACAGCACTTTTAGAGCACTCTTACATCACTATTACACTACAACAGCCCAGTGCTGTTACAGCATAGCACTGATAAAGCACTGTTGCAGCAAAGCAGTGTCAGATTACTTTGTAGCACAGCGCTATTACATCACTGTAACGGCATAGCACTGTTGCTGCACATGTTACACCAGAGCACTGTTACAGCACTGCATGCCTACAAAACAACACTGCTCAGCATTGTTACAAAAGATCACAGCACAGCATTACAAGCTGTGCAACACAAGGTAATTACAAAACCAGCACAGCACGGCACTGTTAAGTGACAGCATAACTGACACAGCCAAACAGTTGCTCAGAACTGCATTGTTACAGTGCAGCAGTCTTACAAAACAACACATCACAGAGCTTTCCCAAAACAACGTGGAACACCACATTTACATTACAGCATAGTTACAGCAAAAAAAAACACATTGCATGGCATGTTACATCACATTATGCAAAACGACTGAACAACTGAACAATGCACAGTTTATACACCACAGCACTGGACATTTATAAACCACCACAGCACAACTGTAGCAACTCTACAGAACAGCATAGCACAGCTCTAGCTGATGGTTACTACACAGTTTCTGTACTGTAGAATGCTTAAACGTACTGAAAATTTTTTGTACATTTTTTTACAAGCATGGCACATTAACACACACAAAATAGCACGACAGGCTACAAAATAGCATAGCGCAGTTGCAGCTACAGTGCACACCGCAGGAAAGCACAGTTATTGTTATTGTTACAGTAGTGAGAAGGAGAGTTGGGTCATTGTTATGTGGTTGACCTAATTTCGATCTGGCAGGTAAAGTCGCAGGTCTTTAGGTTTTTAGTCAGTGACAGGAAGATGGAGGGACGGTAGTGACAGGGCATGGTACATGTTGTGTTCCCTCAGAGCAGTCACCCAAGTTCGGCCTCTTCTGTTGGCTTCAGCCCCTCCATCAGCGTGGACAGCCAGAACTCTGGAACACCACTCATTATGTGCCGCAATCCTACTGGTAATATAAGTGAAGACACACACACACATACACACACATATTCACTGAGAGAGAGAGACATATACACACAGACAAATGGGCAGACGTGTAAAACCATGTTTGTACATGGTCTTGCTCCACCAAGCAGGTACATGCACACCACTCTACTGCTCTGTAATGTACTGTACTATAACATTTATTTTTTCCTTTTCTCCTCAGATGGCAAAAGTAAGACTTCACCCAGGTCAAACCTGAAATTCCGTTTTGACAAGCTGAGCCACTCTAACACAGTGAGTAACCCATGAACAGCAAACGGGGGGGGGGGGGGGGGGGGGTCAC
>JAOXYF010000013.1:3341219-3361413 GCA_028565775.1 Sternarchorhynchus goeldii | reverse complement strand
CCCCCCCCCCCCCCCCCCCCCCCCCCCCCCCCCCCCCCCCCCCCCCCCCCCCCCCCCCCCCCCCCCCCCCCACACTGGTGCTTCATGGGAAATGTTAACTGTGACTAGGAAAATGTAGGTTATCAGTTGAATTCTGACCTCCATTCCAGGGGCATTAAGAAAGATGAGGATCACAGCTGCAGAGCAGGTATTATCAGTTACCTCACTCCACCTCCACATACATGTTTTGTATCGGTTTTTGTTTCATGTAATGCCAGTAACCTAATCCAGATCTGCCTCCCCTCTCTAGGCAGTGGATCTTAATTGGAGCCAAGAGACTTTCTGCTGATTTTTTAAGAAGGACCATCTGCTGCAAGCAATGCGGCCACCTTCATCTCTGCTCAGCTACACTCCCTTTTGTACTGCAGCTTGAACTCTCGCTCTCTCTCTCTCACACACACACACACACACACACACAGAAAGAGAGGTGAGTGACACATGGATGCCAAAGTCAAACTCTCAGAGGAAAGGGATTGTTTTCACATGTGCTATACAAACGTGCGACATCTTCTCTCTCCAGCATCTACGTTTCATCAAACAGGTAGCTTCTAGATACGCCATCTTCCTGGAACACTTGATTCAATGTTTTCCTGGTTACGAAGAGCCAGTTTCATTTTCTCCGATGTTTTATTTTAATTGAACAGAAGGTTCGGGATTCACAGTGCTGTGTGATTACCGTTGGTTTCATTTTGAAGATACTTTTACACACATTCATCGTGACCATGTGAAGGAAGGAATTCTAAGGTACCCAGCCTTACGAGAGCGTCATGACTCGCTCTGAAGCCGTAGGGCGTAGTAAAAAGGCCTGCTTTAGGACATTAGCACCGCCTGTGTGCAAATTTGGTCGCTGACGCTGCTTCCTGGTGTAAGGCTTTTCCAGTATGCTAATTTCAGTATGCTAATTTCAGTATGCTAATTTCTTGGTCTACAAATTTGCTGTCCTCTAAAGTCTTGCACACTTTTCACCCTTGGTAACTTTACAGTTACAGTGTGTGGCCAATCCTGTGTACTGTTAAACTAAAAAAAAACAATTAGTCTATGGTGCTTCAGTAGAAATGGTACATGTGATCTTTAAGTGTTTGAGGTGGACACTCAGCTATTCTGATCCATTGCTTCCTCTCTTTGGCTGTTTCTCTATATATTCATGCAGAGTTTGGTATACGGCCCTCCTGTAACTTACAGCACAGTCTTAACACAGACCTGGGAACTATATTTCGTTTCCCTTAACTTCCATGCAAGATAAATATCAGTCAGATTTGTGAGATGAGTCACATGAGGAAACTTAATTGAATAAAATGCAGTGTTGGATTCCAACAAACATCTCTGGTGCTCCAGAGATTCGTATGAGATAAGGTATGAGCTGCCAGAAGACTGAGGCTGGTTGTCTCTACCCTGTTTCACAGTTTAGTCACCGTTACACTGACGTGCATTGTACATAAACCAAAAAATACAGTTTCAGCCTCACAGTACATTGTTCATATGTAAAAAATAGTGAGCCACGTTTGATTCTCTTTATATTATAAAGCGAAGGGAAATAATAGTTTTCTGATGTTGGTGGGGGACTGTGTGTTCTCCTTGCCGATACAAGAAGTCATCGTGTAATTCTGATGCAGTCGTGTCGTTGAGCTAATGCAGGTCTTTGCTAGGCGGCCAAATGCTTTTCCATGTTGCGGTATCTCGTAGCCAGTGTGGCACCTCCTGGGCTTCAGACCGAGGGACCAGTGTGCATCAGTGTGTTCACTCGGTCTGGCCAGAGTTTGCAAAGGGAAGTTTTATAGTTCTTGTGTGAAAAAGAGAGAGAGAGAGAGAGAGAGAGAGAGAGAGAGAGAGAGAGAGAGAGAGAGAGAGAGAGAGAGAAAGAAACAGCTGAACCGATTTGTTTGTTTATTTGTTAGTGGAAGGAGTTGGTGCACCAACAGCAGGTAATTTATACTGGCATAATTTATTGCTTTTAAACCTCGTGTCGATGTCATGTAAAATAATGATTGCAGAGTAAATCAAGAGTTAAATAATTGCAGATAATTTAAAAGACTATTCATGTATATGTATATTTGGTTATGTAATGTGCCATGGAGAATTTACAATGAAATAAAATGTTGTATTTTGTGTCAGATACTGTATCCTGTCCCTTGTACAAATTGATCCATATTATAATATCTATACAAATATTTAAACTATGTGCCTATTTACAAAGTAGACTTGAATTCCCAACAGAAAAGGTTACAAACATCAACAATACAGTTATGAAGTAACACAACAAATGAACAAAGTAATGTAGGCCTCAGTGTTTCATAGGAAGGAATCTGGATCATACCAAATGTGTCACAAAAGGGTTTTATGGGGATACAAAAGGTAGTGGTAAAGAAATGAAATTATGGGAGTGGTTGCAAGTCACTGAAGTCACAATAGTGCTATTTCCTGCATTCATAACCACATAGAAGTGTGTTGGAAGGACTTTTTTCATTGTTGAAGCCCCTTTTACTCTGTTAAAAGCACATGTTCATTTTACTGTAACATTTTCACCTTTTAAGAACAACTGGTGGAACTTCTCAACTTTATGACACAGTTTATTAAAGACAGGTTTGAACTGAAATAGGCTTCATAAAGATCCTTACATGTGTACATGGGGGAAGTTTAGAGTGGAATAGACGACGGGCTCTTCCCTCGAATGAGCTCCACCGTGGTGAACGGGTCTGTCCAGAGCAAGGGACGCATACACCACCTGCATAATAACACACACACACACACAGGCACACGGCCAAGGGCCGGTCACACACACCAGTTATAAAGACGCCCAGAATATAATTATTAAGAAGCCACAGAATACTTACTCCTGCTTTTGGTTCAACTCGAAGAGTGGCTGCAAGAAAAAGAGAGCTGATATAAACATACAAAGTCTGATATGCTTCATGGTTGAGAGCTGCGCTGATGGTGACACTGCAATAAAATTAGCACAAAATTAAAAGTAATTTCATCTTAATTCATCTTAACATAATGATTGTTATCAGAGCTTAGTGAGATTGTTATGAGAGCTGATAAATGGCATATGAGGGGGATTTTACGGGAGCCTCCGCGGCGCAGAGGGACAGGGGGGGCAGGGGGACTCCTTGAGGAAAGACAGCAGGCCAGTCCCAGGACCAGGGGCAAACACAGGCCAGCCGCACCACACACCAGCAGCCGGTGATAGAGCCTTCTCCCTGATTCAGGATCAGCTGTGAAACAGGACAAGTTACGCAAGTTAATCGTGTTTGTGCATTTATTTAGATTTTGTTTTTCTGGCCATGCCTTTATGTTCACTTGATGTTGAAGTTTTAGTTAAAATGGCGAATCTGTACAGAACTATTTTAGACATCCACTTACACAGAAAGACAATGATAAACCAAGATCAACGAGGAATAAGGATGATAGATACTGAAATACTGAAAAATACTGAAATACTGAAGTGACTGTATAGCTACCTGTAGTCACATTGACAAATGTAACATGACCTTGACTCATAAATCCCTCTCTCCATTTGATATAGCACTGGTAGATCCCAGAATCTGACTGGTTAAGGTTTTGAATGGTGACCAACAAACATGTACTGTTGGCATTCTCTGTGTAATTGGATAGGTGGTGTCGTGGCGACGGGCTAAGGACAGTGAGCTGCCTCTGTCTTGTAAAACTCCATCCTCCTGTCCAGCCTTTCACTCCACAGTGCTGAATCTTGCAAATCAACGAGACACTGCCCCCTTCTGGCACAAACAGCTCTCTGCGTTTTGACAACACAGAGTTCGCACATGTGCTGACCGAGACTGAAAGAGATCAAGGGAAAAGTGTTTTTAGTTGAATTTGTGTTACGTGTGACATTATAATATCAAGTTACGCAAAATAACTGCTGTCCGTAATAGCAGGCCATACGGATGTTATTCATAAATACAGAATAAGCTCCAGAACACTTCAAATGATGAGTATATATTTCACAGAGGTGTGTAATTAGAGCAGTAAAAATGTGACAGACATCTTTATTATGTGTGCATACACACACACACACACACACACACACGCACACGCTCACTACACTGTAGCCCCATACTGCAGTGGTCCGTGGGTCAATTAGTAAGAGGCCGTACAGAAAGAATACATAACGTACATTATTCCCGTTTTATTTATTATCTGAGTGTGAACGATTTTTATTTTGGAAAATGACAGGATTCTCAGGTAGTTACTCACGTTGTGATGTTACGACGGTACACAGTGGATTCATTTTTATTATTATATTTAGAAAATATAAATATACCCATTGTTATGCTGGTAGTATAATGTCATTTTGTTGTATTTATCCGCCACACCTTAAAGGCCGGTCCGTGAAAACTGTCTGACATTAAACCGGTCGCAAAAAAAAGGTTGAGGCCCGCTGCTATACTGTACTGTGTCCCAGAATCCGACTGGTTAAATCTTTGAATGGTGACCAGCAGATGTGTGCTGTTGGCATTCTCTGTATAACTGGATAAGTAAATGGACAATGTCTGTGTGATTTCTCCTTTTGTCTCAGATGGTAAAAAGTGAAACTTCATCCAGGTCAAAATCTGAAATCCTTTCCCTAAAACGACTCATAAAGGTAAAAGATCATCAACTGAAAAAAGGGCGAAAAGCCGTATTCATTACTGTGCCCACAAACAAAAAGCAAGACAACACAAACTTTGCGTAGCTGTGCAAAACGTACCTTGGAGGTTACATGCAAAAGCCAGAGCTGCCAGAAAATATCCGTTAAGAAGTACTCCTCGCATTCTGTGGCATGAATATGCTTGATGATTCCTTCTCAGGACCTCAGACATTCCATAAACGCATTTTGGAACAGTTACATCTGCAGGGGTAACAAAGCACGCAGGACCATCCAACTCACTTTCGCTGTGATATCTGTTAAATATACTTTCGTTTCAGGCAGTTTTAGAGGTTCAACCTAACAGTCCATAAGGAAGGAAGTCCACACAGTCAATGCTAGAGGACACACACATCATGTCCTTCCTGTTCTTGGCTGAACCTGTTTATCCAAAAGAGTATTTAGTCTCTTGTGCAAATTGTGCAGGTGCCGCCGTCATCTTTTATCAGTGCTACTTTAATTTCGTCTTATTTCTGTTCTCCAAAATTTCAGACTGAAACACCATATGGGATTGTTAATTCCATCATAGCTACAATTAATAATGCTTATACATCAGGAACGGCAGACTAAATATCATGTTACATAATTAAGTATTAAAAACAAACGAAAGAAAAAATACTGTAAAAAAAAAAAGATTTCATGCAACAAAATGCAAATTCGCCAAAAAGAGAACTGCTTTGTCATTTTGGCTTTTTCATTTCTGCTTCAGATGTTCTGCTTCAGATGTTCTGAATCCGACAGTCTGTCATTTACAGTGTGACAGAACTGAACTGCTAGGTATATGTTTATTTCATAAAAGCATAAAGACTTGTGATATTTCCCGTTTTTCGAAAAGGAGATTCATTAGACTTAAACAGTTTGTTCAATTCGATTGGGTTTAAGTTTAGTGAGAAACTAAAATTTTACAGGTACTGGTCATGCGTGTCTCATTATTAATGACTGGAAACCACCATTTTGAGATTATTAAAAAATACTTTATGTGTGATAAAAAAATGAAGTAAACAAATCAATAAAATCCTAACATACATTACTTTACCACAAGGTGGTGCTATGTCCAAAGGTAGAATGTACTGTAAATGTAGGAAGTTCATTGGACACGTTGTAGTATGGCACATTGTGAGAAAGAAAACACGGTTGTCATTTGTGTTCCATAACAGTGATGAACTCTTATGCTTTCATCTCAAAATGAAAAAGTATGAAATGCCTAAATATCTTACGTTTGCTATATAGATAGACAGATAAAGTGTATGTCTGTGTTGTCCCCACCGAGTCTACAAAATCATACTGCATTCAGAAGTAATACACACACACACACACACACACACACACACACACACACACACACACACACACACACACATGTTTCAATCACCATTTGAGCTGAACCTGAAGTGAAACTGGATGATTTGACAAAACAATGTTAAAAACATACACAAATAAAACACTAGGAACAAGCATGTTTTCAAATGTAATTTTAAAAACACAGACCAATCTCTCTCAAGCACAGTTTTAAAACACTTCTGCCATGATTGTGCATTGTCCAAAGGGTGTGTAACAATGTGATGGTAGATCCCCAGAAACATGATTCAGCAGAGCATGTGGATGTAGTTAAGAGGAGTGGCTCTCCAAAGCTACGTCACCATGTAGACCGATGGGCCACATCCCTTCCAAGAACCACTTCACCTAGAAAAGCAGCACATCACAAAAAAAGACTCACCAGGAAATGGATGAAAAAGTAAGAAAAATCAAGACCAGTTTGAATGAGAGGCAAACTTTAGAAAAAGTTTATGATTTTGTGATTTCAAATTTTTCTGTAAATCCATACTTGGAGTTTAAAAAAACTAAGTTCATAATAAATATTTGATGCATAAATATTAAATATGCATGCAATATATAGTGCTGAAGGACTCTTTTGATATAGTAAAAATTGTGATGAAGTGTAAAGTGTTCTGAAGCTTTGGGAAACTTTGGGAGAAACGGGAAAGCTGAGCTGCTTCTGCTGTGGTTCCCCTGAGAGTAACTCGAGTCGGAGCTGATGGGAACCAGATGTGAAGAACGTCAGTGGAGATGTTCCAGGACATGTTCATTTTTCCTTAAGAAAAAGAAGAAGAACGTTTAGGTGAACGATTAGGTCCAAAGAGCTCCACAAAACTCATTTCCTTCTCATGATACTTTCGAAGATGACTGCAAGATGAAATAACAAAACAATAACAAAATCACTTCAAACTCTGAGTTATATAAATGCATCTGCATAGTCACCATTTGACATGTTCAGGTTATGTGGACTGCAGCTTGTATATTTGATTTTTTGGCGTGAGGGCTCTTGGTAGATCTAGAGATATTATCTGACCTAAAAACACTCAGAACGGCCAGTGTCACAAAACAGCCAAGATTGTAATGAAACAAAACACGTTTTGATAATATCTTGTACCTGACAGCATGCTGTTTAGTGAAGTTTTGTCTGTGCTGTTTTGCTGATGCATGATAAAATTCCAAACCACACAAGGAATAAACAGGGCATAAATGGACTTTGTACAGAAGTTGTGCAAAACGTTCAAAGGTTCAGTTTAACTTGCATTTTTTTCTGTTAAAATGTTTACTGGTTTGGAACCAAAGAATGTATTCAGACAGGAATTTCTCTAAGCATGGGATTCTGGGACATTAATATGGGTAAACTGACACCTTTAATCTTTAGTTAGTCTAAGCCAATGATTTTGAATTAAAATATTTACTGGATCATCTTAAGAACAAATGTATTGTTATTCACAAACCTGAAAACAACACCACATGGTCGATCTCTAAGGCGAGTCCAGAAAACTGACTTGGCAGGCCTCAGTGGGAACTTTGTCCACCCATACTGAACTTTAGGTCAAGGGGGAATACTCTTGGGCTGTTTGTGTTCCCCAGTTTGTTTACATTGCGTCTCGAACTTACTGTAGTGTGGGCCAACAGCGCTAGCTGAGTGCTTGCACACACACTCTGTGTGCCATCTATTGACACTGTATGCCCTTCGACCCCTGGCACCAGCCCATCAGAGCATGTGACAATTAGACGAGGTGCTGGGTGCCTTCGCTGGCAGGCAAACGATGGCACGGTGTTCCACTGTGCTCATGCACTGGGACTAGTGGGAACTAATCTCAGTCTTTAACAAAAGGCAAAGTCAGAACAACGAAGAGTTTCTTATGTTCTACAGTGAAGCCGATGCAGCAAAACATCTACAGGGGGGTAGATGGAGAACACATGCCTTAGCATGAAGAAGTGGGAGAGTTTGGTGAAGCTGTGTGTTTTGTGCAGGCAGTTAATGGATAGCATCTGGTCTGATGTACGCATATCTGAAAAAGCAACAAAGATGCTTATGTGTACAAATAAAAACTCACTCGTGTTCATAATTACTTCAGAAGATAAGTGGCAATGGTGATGATGCAGATTATGGGGATGAAAGTTCCTCATCTCTCTGACTACATTACAAATGTGGGTAAAGACCAGCTAAACTGCTATAGAAAGAAACAGCTGTAGTAATAAATATTACTCAGGAAATGGTATTGAACTTTGGAATCATTTATTTAAAATTATTTAATCAAGCCTTTATTGTTTTGTTTTGGGTTTTTGTCAGTGCTTCTTGGTTAACACAGCAAGGTGTGGAATGAACTTCATTCCAGCAATTACCTGAACGTCTTATCCCTTTAATCCGAATAGAACTTAAACTGTAGGACTGAACAGGATCAAAGTTGTGTCTTGTTAGGTGTTTGGCCATATCCCAAAGACCTAGTCACATGAAAGCAGAAAAGTGCATGTACTGACCAACCTGAAAACAATCCAGCAAACGTTTCTCGGCCTTGTAGAAGTGTTGCATAAAGTTCAGCCAGCGGATTTGGGTCCAGTGAGCTTGTTCAACAGTCCTACCAGACAAAGCTGTTGACAGGACGTTACAGTATCAGTAAAGACTGCAAGGCCAGTGATTAACCAAAACAAGCCATAACTGGTTTGAAATCTCCTGATTCTCTGGGTTAAAAAATAAAAATATCAGACAGGACTCCACATTCCATATTCATGATACTCAAACTTGTGCGCTACTAGATTTTTACAACATATTAGCTTGTTTATTCTGTGTTTCACACATCTGGCATGTCTACTATGTTAGAGAATAAGAAAATTCACCTAATCAAAAGTATTAAAGGAATTTCCTCAGGCCTTTGAGTTTATATACTTGGACATCTGTTGTAAAAGGCGCTATAGAAATAAAATTTGATTTGATTTGATTTACGTGTCTGTGTGCGTGAACCGCTTCTGCTGGTCATGATATTTTGCCTTACCAAGGATTTCGGTAGTTAAGCTTGAGAATACAGGTGAATTTTAACACCCTCTAGCACCGGTAATATTCAGCTCACCCACTCACGTCTCACATGTCTCACCCATGCATCTGCTATATTTCATCATTTGAAAGGTCTGAACTTTGTCCCGTTCTTCCATGTGATTGGACCATTCTCACATGTGTTTCATACCCTCTTACCCACTACGCCAGCGATTGTGACCACAAGGAGTTAAGCAAAGTTTGTTTTTAGTCACTTCTTGCAGTTCATGGTGAGCAGAGTGCAGGCTAATATGAGCTCTGAGCGCAACACACCCTGTAAAACTTTATACTATAAACTTCTCTTCGTTTACCCGAAAAGACCAATCAACTCGGGTCCTTAAGGAAGACGAGTAACACTCGTCTAAAAGTGCTCAAGTTGATTGGATTTAAGTATTTTTTCTGTTTTCCAATGTTTACTTGGGTCAGGCATTGCAGCAAGTGTGTTAACTTTTCTCGTCCAGAAAAGCAAGAGGGAGAGAGTTTGAGAGTGAGAGAGAGAGAAATGGAGAGAGGGAGGGGGGCCAGATGAGAGTTTAAGAGTGAGAGAGGGAGAGAAAGAGAGAGAGAGAGAGGGAATGTCAAATACAGCTTGGTCATGCTTTTTTCTTCTTTAGGGAAGGAGACAGGACAGGACGTGCTGCTCCGGGCACCAAAATCTCCTAGAATTTCAAAGAGCTGAATCTTGGCATTCATTCATTCTGAGCTGATAAGTGGATGTGTGAATACCCCCAGTGTCTGTGAAGTGGTCCAGGCAGGTCTGCGTCACAGTCCCCAGCAGAAAGCTGCTCCAGTGCTTCCAGGATGAAGTCATCTGGGAAGTGTGGGTGTTGCCATTTCATTCAGTGACACTGCTGTCCACTGTTCTGCTCTGCCAGAGATCAGTGTCTCAGACCACTTGTGTGTGTGTGTGTGTGTGTGTGTGAGAGAGAGAGGGAGAGAGAGAGGGGGAGAGAGAGAGAGATAGAGTTGTGCATTGAAAGCTCTGTGTTGGAGACAGCTTTGGGTGTGTTTCTAATAAACAAAGATGAAAGAAACCCACACATTAAGTGCTATTATGACTAAAGGCTCTTTGTGAGTGAGACATAGAAAGTTAAGTGTAATTCTGGGAAATTTTGGTCTTGCGTTACGTATAAAGAGGTGAATCACGTTTACAAAGTCTTTAAAGAATGAGAAACTGAAAAGAAGGAATAAACAATTGTTCCATAGTATTTATTAAACAGGCACATTTATTTAAATATATACAATCGTACAGACAAGTAGAAACAACATATAGTTCTAAAATCCAACCATGCTAAAGATTCAAACAATCTTGGCTCACCATGACAGAAAAGTGCAAAACACAGTGCGTGCGAAGGACATTTTTAGTGGGCTAAAATATTACGGTTATCTGACTAAATTTGATTAATAAATGTGTAAATAATAAATAATAAAATCTTATTCCCAATGTGATTGGGATAACATGTTAGAAGCATGGTTCAAAATCTGGCTCTTTTCAGCATTTTTTAAATATTTATTATGTAAATTAGAATGATAATGAAGGCCTAATTATTCATAAAGCTATTGATGGATGAAGCAGATTTGAACCTGAATGAGAAATTGGAAAATAAGAATTCATTATTGTTCCTATTACTTCTCACAATGTATCAGTTAAATTTGTGGCATCTACTGTAGTATCTGAACAGAAACAAAGTGTAATGATCTGAAGTTTGCCCTGGCTTTCACAAAACTGCACAAGTAAACATTTACAAAAACAGCCTGCTCCCTCCATTCCATTAGCCTTGAACCCCATCCGCTTTAATAGCCGAACGGCCATTACACATGAAATGGTGTCACATTCACCAGAATGTTCAGCTTTGGCGGTTCTTGTGTGATTTGGACTACATCCACACAGAATTCAGAGGTGAGCAAACCTACCCTGTCCCTTAAAAACCACATAAAGTGAGAAATCAAACATTTTTAAATGTGGAACTCAAGCAATTTATTGCCTCAGCTGAATAGGCATGCAGTAGTGAAAAATGCCTGTACAACTTAAAGTGCATGAGAACTTTTAGTATGAAACGAAAATGTCTGTGAACCTTGGATGGCTTCTTGTGCAAAACAATGGTATATTGATTGACAATGAGCAAGTACAAAAGCTCAGCTTTGCTAGAAATAATAGAAGGTATTGGCATCTGAGAAATAAAGGGCCACGATCATTAAAATAATGCACTTATCAGTGTTTTTTCCCCTTAGCTATTTGTTTTATGAAATAAGTCCAGCAACATCACAAGTCAGAATATCGTTTGCTTTTGTCTGCCCTATCTGTCTGTGAAATTGCCCTTGCTTATGAGTCTTCCAGCAATTCATATTTGGCCCAAAAGATACACTCTTTATACTCGGCATGTGGTCGAAGGTGCCCACGGGCAATGGACTGGCTACAGACTTGGACAGATTAAGTTCCTGTAAAGAGGTCAGTCCATTAAACACATATGGGCTCAGACCTTTGAGTTGACTGTTGTATGACAGGTCCAGGACCTGCAGGTTTCTCAGGCCTCTGAAGCTGCCTGGTTGTATGCTAGTCAGCTCAGGCAGGCTGCTGAGAGAGAGATAAGCAAGATCATTCATTTCGTCAAAGGGCCCTTCCTCAATGCTGCTGATGGGGTTTCCATCCAGGCTCAAGTACTGCAAGGGCACTCCTGTGAGCTTGGGCACTGCTCTAAGCTTATTGCCTGCTAGTATCAGGCTCTTGATATGGAGAGTGTGGCCTTGTGGATTTCTGGAGACTGTGGAGAGAAGGTTATTTGAAAGGTCAACGTGGATAGGAGTCTCTTGGCCTCTGGTGTTGAAGAGATCCAGGTTGAAATCCTGGAACATGTTGTCACTGAGGTCCACATCAGTCAGAGGCAGGCCAGAGAAGCTTCCACCGCTCAGGCTCTCCAGAGCGTTGTGGCTTAGGTCGAGGGTCTCCAGGTAGCGGAGTTTGGAGAAGGCTTTGGCACTGACTCGAGCTATGTGGTTATTGCTAAGGTCCAGGCTGACCAGGGTGGTGTAGCCAGGCCCGGAGAACATGGAGTCGGTCACTGAGCTAATGGAGTTGTGGGATAGGTCCAGGTGGGAGGTATCCAAAGGGATGGGGACTGGTGCAGTGCCTGGTCCAACCCCACGGCACTCCACCTTGGTCAGGCTGAAGCTGCCGAATAGGCCATAGCTCTCCACCTCACACTGGCACTGTGGGTGGCAGTTCTGCACGTCCCCTGCGATACCCAGGGCTGGCAACAGGGGCAGCAGGAGAGACAGGAAGACCACCATGATTCTCTGTAAAGCAAATACATCAAACTGATTAAACAGTAACTCAGAAGCACAAAATAAACATATGTGCTTATTTCACAGAGTATTTCAATATATGACTGCAAATAATAAATAAATGGATGATGTTCAATTCTGAATTGGACTTCGGAAACACAATGCAGTGTTTTTGTTTTCTGTCACAACATCTGTTGAACAGCAATAAAAAGATATATATTTCAAATACTCCAGCATATTGCACAAAAGCACAAGGAAACCTTTGTCTCAAAACAATAATTTATCACTCCTAGAGATAACATAGGTGTACAAACAGACTGTTTCAGCGTGCTGATGTGTGAGACCATGTCAGAGTTAAATAAATCACTAACTGATTTATGCATTATTGAACTGATTTATGTATTATTGAATACATAATAATGACCTCAGCAAATCATGACCTACTGAAATACCCCCCTTCCTTCTCCCCCAAGATTCAATACAGTTCTATTTACCTATACTAAGAGTCCATGGAAGTCTAAGTCTATGGTGAGAGCAGTGAATGCATGTAAAACAAGAATGGTTGCTTCAATTGAACTGCTTCTGAACTAAAAATACATATTTTTTTATAGGAAAGGTAAGATTAAGAACATGCATGTAAAATACAAGCAGATCAACGTGGTAACTAGAATACAGAAATGTTCAGTGAAGAACGGAACGTAAACAAAAACAGAAAAAAAAAAACACTGGAGTTTTTTTTTGTTGCTTTTTGAAAACAGTAGAACTTGTATTAGTGCAATTAGAGCCACTTGCCAGTGATAACGAGTTCTTTCTTTACCTTCTTCAGGCTCCCAGAAGATTTGACCTCATTTTGATTATCAAAGACTATTCCAAGTACTTCAATTACAGATAGACAGAGGATGCGAGGTTTTTAAGGCATGTACTGGGTTTTCTTATTCATGTAATAAAAAATATGTGAAAAAACAGTGAAGATAAATAGTTTTAGACAGATTAAAACACATAAGGCATAAGATGCATACACTAAAGAATTAGGTCAACTCACCATATATTTTCAAATGCAAATCCACGACCTTCAAACAGACACACACCATTCATAAAATGACCACAAATCGGAGTTCACATTTATTGTTGAACGGAGGGGGGGGGGTGTACTCTTGAAAGCTTGCTTTGTATATGTATACCACAGTAGTGATTTCTTAGACAGGTGCTTTCAGTTCTGCCAGCCATCAGACGCAGGTGATCCCTGATTGGATAAACGGCAAGGTTGGAGCTGTGATGGGTCACCATGGAGCCAATCAGGATGAAGCAGCATAGAATGGATTAGGAATTAGGTCAGAAGTGTGAGGATGCCCGATGGGCAAGAGAGTTAATGGTAAAATGACAGCTGTCACAGGCTAATCCACCTTGGCCTCCAGCCAAACACTTCCTCCTATGGAACCGGTGTGTGCTGTAGAACGGGTGACCATCACCAGTAAGATGACGGATATCTTTCTCGCCTGCTCCTCTCCCCTGCCCAAAAAGTCTCTCAAAGCTACTATCGGTGAAAACTACTGCACCAGAACTTGCTCTCCCCCCCATCACGCTTTGCCATGAAAAGATCGTTCGTGAAGGCTGAAAGGAAGGACGGGGGAAAAAAAAAACTTTCTCGAAGAGGTTCACCACGCCATGTTTTGCTTTCCTGTGCTGACTGAGGCTGTGGAAAAGGGTGCAAGAGGCAGGCGCTTTCGCTGCTTGGCTTGTTGCCTCGGTGACTGTGCCCTCTTCGCCACCAGACCCACAGGAGAGAGAGAGAGCAAATCGATGTCCAAGTGTTGTCCAAATAAACACTTTGCCTAACCCTCCTCTGGAGGGCACTGGTTACAGCCAGAGACTTCTGGGTAATTTTTTAATTGCCCCTTATATTCTCCTGATCTTTTAAAGTAAAAAGACCATCTCTTTAGCAGCACCAAAGGATCAATAGTAGGAAGCTTTGTAAAGGACTGCTTATCTATATCAATAGATATAACTGGGAGCAGATTATGTACATAAAAACAGTAGAAATGTTGTGGTGTCACCACACATTCAAAGTGAATTTGGCTAATCAGTGTTTTTTGACTCACCTGTAGGTCTGCATGGCTTCTCCAAATATAAAATATAATGTAAATAAATATAAATACTAAATATATGAGTAGCCAACAACATTTCAACACAACCCAGATTTCCTAATTCACTACTTTTGGGTGTTAGTCATGTACTGCCAGACAGATTAGTCATGTGGGTCATGCAACGAAATAAATCTAGAGATTTTCTATGGTCACTTTTCAGACTTGCTAACTTCCTGCTAGTGAGGTGAAATGCGCTGCATAAGAATCAGCAAAAGAGTTACGGATAAGGATCTGCATCTAATGTTAGCAAACACCTGGCTGTTCCACAGAGATCATGACATCTGCAGATGTTGTCTTTCAACAAAAAACTCTCCTACCTCAACAAACCCTCTCCTTAGTGTTACCAAAGTTACCAAAGGTATTTAAAGAATGATTTCTGCTATCAGTAATCGATCTCAAATGTTCAACCACATGTTTTCCTACTAGATGGAAAAAATACACCTAGTGGTAGAACTTTTACTAGGTGATAAAAGTTCTTAGTAATTTAATTAGTAGACAGCACACATCCTCGTCCAGTATAGCGGGATGAACACAGCGCTCTAAGGAAAGTGAGATTTACTGTGAGTTATTATAATACAGTCCTGTACTTAGAGGTAATTTGAGGTGCGACGTTTAAGCGACGTTTAATGTCACCGCTGCAAAGAACATCTAGTGCGGTAAATTCGCTTCATACTGTAATAAGGACATGAAAAAAGCAGGAGATATACTCGCAGTGTACGGTTTTAATAGCCTCATGCAAACATGCCTCTCCGCGTGCAGTAATATGACAATAAAATTTCTAAAAGCTTAACGACTTCAGCAAGCATAAACATGCAGAAGATAAATAAGAGATAACGTTTAAACCGCTTTCCAGTCGCACCCTTTCCTCTGTACTCAGGAAGAGAGAGTCATGAAAGTTGTCCTGCGTGGCGAGCTCGTACAAGAGGTGCATGCTTCTTTGCTGACGTAAACTAACTGGCAAATCGTGGTTTTCGGTTCTTAAAGTTGGTGTGAAAAGCGTGTTTCTTGAATGGCAGCAAATTAGTTTCTTATCATTTGAAAATGCGAAGAAATCTTGTGTCCTAGGCACTGGCAACGCATCCACGAGATTATAATTCTATACCTACATTAAACTGACAGGAGTCAATCAAGCCCTGCTTGAAAAAGGATGTTACTGCTTAAAAACTGAATGCCAACAATTATACGTCTATCCTTAGCAGCGGTTCAGGTAGAAGAAGCCTCATGTCAATTCGCGCAATGTAAAATATTTACACGGTAGATATGCCAATAATAGAGTGAGTGACATTTGTTCCTGTAAGAACGTCTATTAAGGTTGTGGTCGGGTAAAAAAATGTATTCGAGAGTTATGACTTCTTCCAACACTTACCACGCGCAGCAATGCAACTCCATGTCCGCTGGATCCGTTGAAAAGCATTTACTTTTTCAAGGAATATCTAACACTTGAAACGGCGTTTCCTACATTTTCCTGGGGGATACCACAAATATCCCTTAGCGAGAGATCCATATGATGTTTGCATTCATAAACAAGAAAGTTATCTTTTCCTAAACTCGCCGCTGAGGGTGGGACGCCAGTAGTACACGGAGCGCAATCAAAAGGACGTAGTGCATAAAAGTCTAGACTCTGCAATGGTACACGGCTCGAGATCAAGAGCCTCCCCCACCATGGCTCGCCCAGTGTGTCTCTGAGACTGGCAAACTAATCTGTGACACAAGAAAAGTCCTCAGGACTACACGGCAAAGTAGCCTGATCATTCAGGAACATGAAATTATGCTAGTCTAAGCCATTTATTGGAAGAGTACCTTAGTGATTATACAGAATCCAAAATGTTTAACATCCTAGAATTCGAGAAAGCAGCCAGGCTACCTTACGTGAACTACATGCACTTTTACAACAGCACTATATTACAACAACAATAACAGTGATAATAGTGATAATAATGATACGTGTATAGCTTTATAGCTTCCATATAATCTATTAAGTGTCTTTCTATTGGTTTAATGAGCAAACTGAATGCCTTTTGCAATAACTGCTTGGAGAACACCTAAACGGATTGTTAAACGTTCGGTGCACTGGCTCGCGCGTTATTCTGTAACTGGGCTTACGTTTATTGCAGATCAGAACGGTGACATGTGACGGGCATGCCCGTTCTTGCGCGCAACATCTTACGTATGTCAGTCACCTTTAAAACGCTTGAACACATTTTTCTTTCGTGTTTTGATTAAAACGTGAAGCACAAATAATTCACATGGTATATCCAAGGACCGATAGAACAGTACATGGAATGTAACTATGGACTATGAATACGGACTTCTGCTAGCGGGCCGCCCAATGGAGGATGGGTTCCCTTTTGAGTCTTCGTCATCCCGAAGTTTCTTCCTAATCCCCACCATCATAGGGAGTTTTTCCTTGCCACTGTCGCCTCTGGCTTGCTCATTAGGGATCTGGACCCATACAATTGTAAAGCTGCTTTGTGACAAAATGTGTTGTAAAAAGCGCTATATAAATAAAATGTTACTTATTTACTTACTAAAACAGTTCAGATAGTGTAAAATATCTTATGCTTACCCACCGATCTTAGCCATTGCTAAAGGTATAAAAAAACAAAACAGAGATTCAAAAAAGAGAGGCTCTACTCTTCGTTCAAACATCCACAGCCGAGAGCTTTTCTCTGGGGTCATCAGGTACGCACCTCACTTCACTGCTGTTTCAATGAATTTGACTCCTCAAAGAGCCTCAGCAGTGAGGACTTGACTACCAGTCCCCTGGCACCTACCTTTACAGGTACAGGCCTAATGTGCGCCCTCCACATGCTTTCTCTAACATCAGCCACTAATGTGCCCTGGATCTTTTCCAGGGTCTCCACCCCACTGGACATGCCCAGAACACCTGCCTAGAGAGGTGTCCAAGGGGGCCTTCGGACCAGATGCCCAAACCATACATATGGTTCCTCTCCCAGCTTGCTGAGTTCTTCACGCTATCTCTAAGGGATAGTTTGGTCACCATACAGAGAATGCTCATTTCATCCACTTGTATGCATGTTCTTTCAGTTCCTTTCAGTCCATCCTTTCCTCACACCTAAGATATTTGAATTCAGCCACTTAGGGCAAGAATTCATTCTCGACCCAGACAGGGCATTCCACCCTTTTTCGACTGAAGCACCATAGTCTTAGATTTAGAGTTCCTGATTGTCACGTGAAATCACTCCATACAGGACTCCCTCTATGACTTGGCGGCTGGGAGAAATTCTGTGCATAAACGTTATGAACAGAATCTGTGACAAAGGGGAGCTGTGGTGGCGTCCAACCTCAACTAGAAATCAGTCTAACTTACTGCTGTCCATGTGAGCCAAACTACAGCTCTGTTTGTAGAGGGACTGAATGGCCTGTACCCTGAATTTCTGGAGCTCCCCCCACAGGATCTCCCAAGGGACATGGTCGAATGCCTTCTCCAGATCCACAAAGCACATATGGACTGGTTGGGCAAACTCCCACACACCCTCCAGGACAGTTGGGAGGGTAAACAACTGGTCCAGTGTTCCACGACCAGGGTGGAAGCCGCATTGTTTCTCTTGTAGCTAAGATTAGACTATCAGCCGGACTCTCTTCTCCAGTAGCATTAACTTCTAACTGCTTTCTATCAAACACGCTAATGCGCTAAGCTCTTTGTTAGGTCTCCATGTGTACTGACCCTGTGACAAATTAACCTTACATGCTGATAGAAGGTGCTTCAGCAAACCAGCCTGCGCACATAACTTACATCTAGGGTTTTCATCTTCATCTGATAATGTAGCCCTTATTAAACGGTTTTCAAGAAACAGGTGCCACCCCACCATTCGTACATTATTTACGTCCTTCGAATCTAGCAAGCTCATCTCACAATTCATCTTAGCACACTTGAATTCTTCAGCTAAACTTGTCAGTGGTAACTCCAGCTCTCCTCTGCCATGAAACCCTACACTACTCAAAGACTGTGGTATTCCCAGCTACCCCCTTATCACCTTATTCATAATTCTCTCTAGCTTCTTTACCTCTGTGACATCATACTCACATCTAATATGCAGCAGACCAAACTGAAGCAATCACAGCTCTCTGGAAAACCTTATTTGCTATCAATAGCCTACAGTCATTCTAAAATTCTTTACCCCTCCATCCTGCTGTTTATCATTTAATGCTACTACACCATCTGCCTAAACTCTTAGACTTGTCTTTTCAGAAAAAAATATGGGTTTTATTGTTCATTCATATATTTATTTATAAGCACCCCCACTATGTAAACAGTATTTATAAGCTGAATTTACCTACTACATATTCCCCACTACTTTCCGAGAATTCTCGATATACTGACTACCGTATCCAACTCAGGAACTCTGAATGCAGCTTAGAGCTCCATCTAGTGGATAGACATGTTAAAACCGTGATGAGCGCAGATGAAATTGACTTGGAAAGTGCGCGGTAGTTGTATTAATTACTGTATGTGAGACTTGCAAGCTGAGGACATTTTTATGAACCAGTAGAAGGACCGCAGTGCTAACTGCTAAGCTACGACACTTGTTTTGAGCTTTAGACAACTGACAGAGCTAAGCAACGTGGGACGGTCCGCTACACTGAAAGAGGTACCGCTGACATCCATCTTAGTTCTGCTCTATAAAGTAGACTATGAAATGCAAATTTACTCTCAGTGTTTTTCTTTCGAACACAGGGTAAGTATCTGTTCTGGAGCAGTCTTACGGTTGTTCAAACAAGCAATTTAAAAAACGGACAATTTTTAATTCTTTTTTTAGTAATTGCTTTGTACTTTGTACATTGCTTTTTTGGGGATGGAGGACACTTGGGAGCCAGAAGTGATGTGCAGAATGTCAAACCTATTCTGCTAGTAGATGGAATGCTGGGGAGTTGTATTCCTTTGGTGAACTCAAAAATAATGCTACAGACGTTCTGGAACTGTACCTGGATCAGATTACCTAAGATATGAAGACGTGAATGCCATGTTAAATAAAAATGGCTTGTTACTTACACCTGTTCTATGTATCAGATATGCAGTTAATTGCAGTTTCACTTATGTATATCACCACTAAAGGTTATTGGCTGGCTTCATCGCTCAGAAATTCCCACTAGCAAAAGAAATAATTTATAAAAGGGGTAAATAAATAGATATGTAGTTAGTGCTCATTAGATCAATCAGCAGACAGCAAGGGAAAATTTATTTTATTTATTATAATGTTTCTCGTAGAAAATTATTCCATTATATATATACAGGGGTTGGACAACGAAACTGAAACACCTGGTTTTAGACCACAATAATTTATTAGTATGGTGTAGGGCCTCCTTTTTCGGCCAATACAACGTCAATTCATCTTGGGAATGAAATATACAAGTCCTGCACAGTGGTCAGAGGGATTTTAAGCCATTCTTCTTGCAGGATAGTGGCCAGGTGATGCTGGTGGAGGAAAACGTTTCCTGACTCGCTCCTCCAAAACACCGCAAAGTGGCTCAATAATATTTAGATCTGGTGATTGTGCAGGGCATGGGAGATGTTCAACTTCATTTTCATGTTTATCAAACCAATCTTTCACCAGTCTTGCTGTGTGTATTGGTGCATTGTCATCCTGATACCGCCTTCAAATGTATGTGGATGCACATAGTCCTCCAGAATGGTTCAGTAGTCCTTGGCAGTGACGCGCCCATCTAGCACAAGTATTGGGCCAAGGGAATGCCATGATATGGCAGCCCAAACCA
>JAOXYF010000013.1:3325201-3340465 GCA_028565775.1 Sternarchorhynchus goeldii | reverse complement strand
TATATAAATATGAAGGTAAAATGAATTCATTTATACTTTTTTAATTTTTCAGAATCATATATAGAATTTTCCACCTAGAACATTTCTTGTTTTTATTGGAGCTGACAGTTCACTGAAAGGCTCTTTTTGAAGAAGGCCATCAAGGAAAATCCAGAAGCTGGGGACAAAGTTCTGCAACTGGGCATGGAGGCGTGGCTTGTGCATCTGGATGTAGGCTAGAGGACATTTGGTGGCCAATCACATTCCAGAACCTTCAGCACACTTAGCACCGTTGGGAGAAGAGAAAGCTGTCATCTGTAACAGCAGTAAGGTCCCACTGAGAGCCTGTGTATGGCTGAGGCTAGAGAAGGAGGCTTCAGATTAGTCCCTCCTGAAGAAAAGGAGAGGCTTGGTCAAGCTTGGTCATGTGGGGAGTGGCGAACAATGCTGAGTCATCGGAAACATTTGGTTACACTGGGAATATTGTTAATGACGCAACCAGATGCAACTGATACATCCAAGGCATTGGAACCAAACTGTAACCTGACATGCAAACAGTGTGTTATTTTTTGTTAAAGGAGGGTTTTGGTATATTTTACCCAATTTAATAGATGTTTTTAATTGATGGTTCAGCCATATCTTTGAATGCAATCTTAAAATACAATGTTATTGATTTAAAAGTGCAGGACAAATATTACCTAAATATATATATGATTTTGTCACGTCTCGTCATGCACCCAGCACCCAGACCACGCCCACCTCGTCTAGACTCGTACGATCCCAATCGCCATCTTATTGAGCGCACTTGGCGCTCATCAGGCAATGGAGTACTTAGGAGCGCAGACGCGCTCCTTTCATTGCTGTACATTGGCATTGTTTGTAATACTGCTTCGCAGCCTCTGGCTAGTACCACGCTGTGTTCGGTTTTTATTTACAAATTGCTCTTGCTTAGAACCAGCCACGCCGGTTACACCGGCGCTTACTGCCTGTCATTTACTGCTGTTCGCTTTGGACCGTGTGTTTGTTTGTTTATGCTCATCTGTCGCCCTGCTAATAAAACCTGAGCATGTTTCCCGCAGCGCCGGCCTCTGTTCCGTCTCTACAGCCGTCACAGATTTTTATGTTGATTTTATAAGACTTAAGGGAATATTCTATCCTGTATTGTATTTCTTCATAAAACTGTATCATATGACCATTCAAAATAACTATACAGTCTAGTAATAAGTAATATATGATATTAAAAACTCAAAAGCCTGAAAGATTAGAGAATTCTTTAATTTAAATTTGCATAAAGCACAAGCATAAAGAATAAATAGGTGCTGAGTCTGTTATAAATAAGGTTTCTAATTTTATTCTAAACCTTTGTTCTGAAAAAAAAATAGCTATAAATACTGTTAAGGATCCTTGTGAAAGCTTTGATTCTGTTTTTGATATTTGAGTCCCAAGTAAACAAAATATTTGAAACCCTATATAATCATTTTAGGAACATAGCCAAAATAACAACCCGCTGCATTGAGAAGCTAGTACAAGTAAGTTTAACTTCTAGACAATACCATGGCAACATATTCCTGAATGAAACAAGTTCTGGTTCTTCTACATTACACCATAGCAACATGATCCTGAGGGAAGATGGTTCTAGTTCTTTTAGAATACACCATGGCAACATGTTCCTGGCTAGTCGCCATGCTCTTTGAGTAAGTTCAACTAGTTCTAAAAGTAGCAGCCAGTGTTCTTAGTAGGAGAACAAATCCATAACACTTTAATACAGTCTCATTCAGTATGAATTTCCTTCCTATTCCATTCTGCATTGACTGCAAAATTCTACTTATCACGTTTAAAGTCCTTAATGGCCCAGTGCCAGGATATCACACTTATCTCTTGAAGCGCTATAGACAAACCTGACCAATTCATCAATTCCTTGGTTTTCCTTGTATTAATCCCTGGGACTACACCTGGGAATACAAGATTGATAGATGTCTTTAAATCCAGATTAAAAGGTTCTCATTGATCATTTACGAGATCTTAAAAGTTAATATCACAGAAATTAGTGAATTTGGAGAAAGACTAAATTAACTGTACATTATAAAATTTGAAAAAATGCAGTAGATCACTATAACAAAGCAATATACAGGATTTTATTCTCTATAATAGATCATCTTTTAAATGCCTCACTGACAAAGGTGTAAGAATCCTCATCCAAGTGTGAGGAATTTTCACTGATTTATAAAAATTTTAATATTTGATATTAGACCTATTGTTGAGTTCACTGGTTGCAGAATGTTGGATGCTACAATCTTTAAAACATTTAACATTTTAAGTCCTTTTATTAAAAATAAGTCCCACTGAACTTTGCTCTGTTTTTTACAGTTAAAGTCCACTATGTGTATCTTGTATCTGGCATTGAATGTTTTCTTTAAACAGGGATTTCATTGTCTCTAACACTATGCCAAATACTGTTAAAATTCCCTGGAATCAGATTACTTTACACTTAAAAATGTTACCAGAAGACCACTTCTCAAGAAAGATAACTTGGAGTGCTCCATCTTAAGTGATTAAAAACCTATTTCCAATCCAGCAAAATTTTAAACAAAATCAGCCAAATATCTTCCTTCAATAATAATAATAATACACAATCAGTTTCAAACAGGTTTTAGACCAGATCATAGGATGGAAACTCAGTGTCCTCACAGTAGTACTCTGTGACCTCAGGTGAAGTACTGATGATTAAGTATCGAACCTTGTCCTTTTGGAGCTTTACTGCTGCGTTATTCGATGTAGATCATTGTTTTCTTCTAAAAAACTGAATTCTGGAAATGTATTTTAGTGATTTTACACCTATGTAAGTTTATAGACATTTTGGTCAGGGTGTATCAAGAAAACATGATACCTGCTGTGATGTACCTCATGGCTCAATCCTTGGACCACTTTTATCTCATTATATAAACTGCCACTTGGTCAGTTTATCAGTGACCATCCGTAGTTATGCTGATGGAACCCAGTTATACATTTCTGTTAGACCCAGTAAGTAAAGAATGCTACTGGTCAGCTACTTAACTGTTTATCAATCATAATATATAATTGCATAATATATCATTTAACACCCTATTACCATTTATGTATTCTAGTTAAATGTATTTTTTTTACTATAAGTTAATTAAAATTCTTTCATTTAAAAATTACTTACATATATGATCTGTTATATAAATATACGCCATCTCTTATGGTTTTATCTTTGGTATTTGCTTTTTTTTTGTTTTCTCCTGTACGTTTTAATACATTTAATTATAAATAACAAGAAATGAATGCTAAAGATCTGTCGTTTGATTTCGAGCAATTTCTGTTTAAGTTATTGCATTTCAGTGGATCACTACAAGAATGTAATTGAAAAAGCGTGAGTTGGAGGCACAGGAAAATTCATCACCTGCAGACACTTCGGTATAGGATACTGTCAGAGTGACAGCACGTTGACAGCCATGCCTGGTGGATTAAAAATGTTGCACAGATAGCGCGAATGGTATTTAATCATAGAAAACCCACAATCATATTAAGAGTGATCTCATCAAAACCAAATGTGAATGTCGTGTGTTTCTGGTAAAATTTCACTACTAGAATATGCTCACGTGCACTGCTTTTAAAAGCTTTAACGCATAATTAGGTGTTGTGGGGGATGAAAAAAAGAGGCCAGAGTGAGCCATTTCCACGTTAACAGAAACCGAGGTTAGTGAATATAAATACCTGAAATACTTGGTGCTGAAAATGTCGCTTTAGAAAGAGTTATAAAATGTGCACCTGTGTATGTTGGACTGTAGCTCACTCACTCACTCTCTCACTGATGGCAAACAGGAAATTCTCCACAAAGTGGAGGAGTCACTGTGATGCTTCGCATCAATGACAGTATGTCCTTGCTCTCTTTGTAGAGTAAACTGGTTTTGACCAAAGGACAGGTATTAGTTTACATTCCATAAATACTGTTTATGCAAAACCTTGTGAATACAAGATCTGTATTCTGAACAAACAAGCAAAAATACATTCATAAAATATTTCACAAGATACATGGCAAACGTGTGTAGAAAACAATATGTTCCCATCAATAACTACTGAGCAGAACTGATTAAAAATGTCAGTTACAGGGTATATGCACCTAATAAACTGCAACATGATGTATAGGTTTGATATGAATTGCATTGAACAGAAGCAGAATACGCACGACAAAAATACACATAGCAATATACAGCCTACAGGCAGTATACACGTGCCTTCCTGGCTGCAGATAAAAAAGGTGTTAGAGATCAGTAGAAATTAAACATGTTTCAGTGTTTGAAATACTGAATTTGACTACTGAACTTAAATTTAGACTACTGAATTGAGATTTAACAGCAAAATAATGAAGCAATAATGCTCGACAAACTTTCCAAAATGTATAGAATTGATGTCAGTTGACTTCAAGGTGTCAATAAAGTGGGATCGAAATATTTTCACCTTCTGTAAGAAAAAAAACCCTTGTTTGTCAAATATAGCTTTTATCGCTGGAGAAACGCTAATGTTATTAGCACTCATTTAGTTTTACTGATAGAGCTGTGAGGTAAAATATAATTTGTCTTGCAACACATCATTGAGCCACTAGATGGCAATGATACCTTAACTTGGAGAGAAATACAGCCATTGAAGTAAAACATCCAAGTCAGAGAACCACTTAGGGGAAATTTCATCAATACAGAGAGGGTTCAATTGAGGCCATTTGTGTATATATACTGTAGCATTTTCCCAGGTTTATGCATAAAAGGGAAATAATTTTGAAAGCCCAACTGTACTGACAGCATTAGTGTTAAAAACATTTTACTCCTCTGCAGTTTCTCATTAGGTTTAAAAACAGTCCACTGGTACAGCCATTTAAGCCTTCTTAAACCACCAATGAATCTGAAAAGTCTTTAAAATTAGAAATTCAAAACACAGTCATGCCTGCAACAAAAATGTTGCAAATCATGCTTTTTATCAGTTTAGCAGAATTTATGTTGAATTACCACAAATTACCCATAAGACGGCACATATGCTGTGAATTACCATGGAAGCATATTAGGGCCAGAACGTGGAATGTTCTTGTCTGAGCATTCTTACTGAGCATGCATTTCACTTTCATAAGAAAAAACTGAATGACCCCCCCCCCCCACACACACACACACACACACTCACTCCCACCCCAGCTCATTTGTACTTTTATAAGCATGGGTTTTCCAAGTGACAACAAAGCACTTCTGTAAGCGTCTCTGGACAAGAGTGTCTGCCAAATTCTGTAAATATAAATGTAAATGAAACAAGCCAGAAGTGGAAATGGCTGCTTTACACAAGCTTTGCAGTTACCCAGCATCTGATGACGTCTGTGGGGTGTAAACTTGAAACGAGTCATCAGATAAAAAGGGTCCGCAGCCAACAATTAAAGATGATAAATAACCAAGGGTTCTCTTGGTTATCCAACTGTTTGTGGTCTCCTGAAATGGGAAGACTATGTTCCGTTATGGTTCCTGTATGGTATCCTAGGTGAGATATACCTTCACATGAAACCCGGGTTTTTAAACTCAGAGTCGCTCTCTGTCAAATTCAACAACAAGGGTGACAACAAGGAAACAACAAGAAAAACTGTCTTTGTTCAATTATATATATGCTTTACAAGACACTGTTGAATTATATATATGCTTACAAGACTTTGCTTACAGGACAGACTGTATATATTATGTATTCTTACATGACACACTGTTGAATTATGTATATGCTTACAGGACACACTGTTGAATTATCTATGCTTTCAGGACACACTATATATATTGTCAATTATATTTTAGCACCACCGCGATCTTACCTTCTCTTTTACAGACTGGAGCAGTTAGCAACTTTGGGACCAAGGGCTTTTTATGAGAGTGGTGTGTCATCCACATTTTGCTGCATCCTACCATTTACAAGTCTACAGCAGTTTCCACCAGGCCAGTTAAAAGACAAATGGGCTACTGAACCTACATTATGTCGAAGCCTGAGTTCATGCGCTGCTTACGTATTTGCCTCGTGCTGTTTTTACCGGCTGCAGAGCGAAGAATGCTCCGCTTTGTGTGGTGTACGTATATAGGGCTGGCAGGAACAGGTAAGCACGCCAACAGGTTTCGGCAGGAGGAAGGCGTTGGGTGTTTACGGTTCGCAAATCAAAGTGGTCTTTATGGGTTCAGTGTCCGCGCTTACGGCTCGAGCAGATCGCGTATGTTCAGAAATCGTTGCGTTCCTGTGTTCGGGAAAACTTAGCTTGCATTCAAAAGACTGTTTGTTTCTCCCTTGTTTCAGTTTAACCAATGACCTCTGTGTGTTTATGGTGTTCTGATTAAGGATTTAAGCTTTTTATAGTGAGCAAACGTTTTCGCTCGCTGCTGTAGTTTTAGAAGGGTGGAATACCTTGCAATGGTACAGCAAACAGGCCATTTTAGAGGAGAACGAATAGACAAGGGGCAGGAGAAAGGAGAGCCTCAGGCATTTCTACAGCACTGAGGGCCACCACTTTAAAACACCCAAAGTGAACTCAGACATAGCTGCTACACTCATTTCAATGAGACATTTCAGCTAACGTTCAGCCAGTAGAAACAGTCTTTTGTATCTTGACTGCCATGCTTGAGGATATTGAACAATCTTTAGGTTACTGGGACTAAATGGACGCACAGAGCATTAGTGGAATCGAGCCAGATCGTTTTAGAGACTTGGAGGTAAATGAAGCTTTGGAGTGAGGCTGTCTTGGACTTTGTGCTATATGAAGTGTGGAAGAAGACAATGAACCATGTTTATAAAGTAGATTCCCAGAAAATGATGGCATTTATGGTGTGTTTGACTTGGCTGTCTCAGGGCTAGAGAGACCATTCTTTTATCTACTCTACTGTCATCTTCAGTATAGTACCTGCGTCAAATCACACATGTTGCTAGACTGAGAGAGAAAGAGCGAAAATACAGATATTAAAAGAAAGCATTACAAGCAAGAACTATATCAAAGAGCCCCAAAGCTGTCTGTATGTTTTGAACCCGGTTTTGCATTTTAATACCCAAGTCAATCTCTGTAATTTGCCCTGCAATAACATAATAACCCATGGTTGGAGTTATTGGAAAAGTTATTGTGCCAAACAAAGAGCTGTAGTCTGTGTGTACTCTTGATGAGTGAGCAATAAAGGTGTTATGGAGGAGAGAAGGTCAGTGTGTGTGTGTGTGTGTGTGTGTGTGTGTGTGTGTAGAGCAGGTACAGTCTGCAGGCATGTAAGGAGCTTTTGTTCTGTGTGCACTCTTGATGAGCATGCAATAAAACAGGTATGGTGGAGAGAAGGTCAGACAGTGTGTGTGTGTGTGTGTGTGCACGTGTGTGTACATGCATGTGTGTGTGTGTGTGTGTGTGCGCGGATAGCAGGTAGTGTCTGCAGGTACGAATACAGCTTTTGTCCTGCTGTCTGGGGCTCTGTCTGGCTCACCCCTGCTGCACCACCCCCCCACCCCACCCCACCCCACCAGCACGGCGACCCCCACTCAGCCTATTACGATTCAGCCCTCGTCCCTGCCTTCGCTGCCTGGCGGAGAGAGCTGTGACAGCGAGATGGATGATTATCCCCAGGAGGACGGAGAGCAACGCGCTGGCCTCCTGCTGTCTGCTCCTATCGTTACATCCCTACAGTCCCACTGCCCATGATGAAAGATGCTCCAACTGACACTCAGAATTAGGTGGAGTACAATTTATCTGACCCATTTACCAGTGCTGTGGTTTAGCACACATATGTATTCCGAGCACAAACTGGACCAAAAACGCATGGTATTGGTATTTGGGTTGTAACTTTATTTCTGAGATAATAAGGGAACAATTTAAGTCCATTTCAATACATTCAAGGTTGCCACATCAGTAACAAGTGTGTGTGTGTGTGTGTGTGTGCACGCATGAGTGTATGTGTGTGTGAGTGTGTGTGTATATGTATATGTCTGTGCATGTGTCTCCAATGAGGACAGTATTCTTTTCACTCTTTCGAGATCTGCTCAGTGCAACCGGCCCCTTCTCTTTAGTATGCGCCTAATAGAGAGTGTCTGGATGAATTTGGCAGGCACAGTGGCAGACAAGAACTCACTGACCTCTCAGCTCATCTGCAGGGGAATGTGCTGCGAGAAGAGCTCCACACACACACACTCACAACACACACACACACCACACACACACACACACGCACAGACACACACGCATGCACATACATGCACGCACGCGCACACACAAACGCACACGTTCGTGCACACGCTCACACGCACACGTGCGCACACTCACTAACACACTGAAGGCAGTCTGCAAACATGGCAGTGTTTAAGCCATACACATACATCACCTAGAATGGCCCACACCCCAGAGCACAACAGTTCATACTCAAACCGCATATCCACTAAGTTATAACAAGCTTCGGGTTTGGCGCGGGATTCGTCTGCGGTGAACCCACCTCTCCTCTTTAAATAAAGGGTACATGCCTATATGAGAATGAAACAGAGCACTTAACACTATTTTGCAAATAGATAAAATTGATGGCAAACATTCCAGTAAATTACCCCTATAATTATAGTCAAGGGAATGTAAGGGTTTGTGTATACGAACCCCAGAGTGAAGTTTACCCCCCTCTGATTAGAGGAAAATGCAGTGAGCTCTAAAGGAAAATATGTTGAGTGAAAATATGACCCCATGGTTAGGTATGTAAAAGCAAACAATACATTTTCTTTTAAGAAAACTATAAAGATTTATGAAAATTGTTCAGAAAAGTTCAGAATCTGGACTCCACGCGCATTGACGTGTTAATCGTCGCAGGGTTGTGATGAGGAAATGGGATGGTGGTGTCTCTGAGAGAGGAGAGGACACTGGTCATCCTCGCCGGTGCTCTGCACAGCTGGGGGAAGGAGCGAGGTTGAGAATCCATACTGTCCTGTTTACCGTAGCGCAAATGTCATCGTCATCGTTGTCATGGTAACGCCGCCAAAGCAGCAGTTTAGGGCAGCTGCATCAGTTAAAGAGGCTGCTGGAGATGTGCTTTAGCTAGAGGCTGTTCCAAACGCTGATCCGAAACAGCTCTTCCTACACGCATCCCAACTGTAACAAATCAAGGAAAAGCAATAAATAAAATAGGTTGTTTACAGACCAGAACAAGTTCGTCCAGCGAAAAGATTAGCAAAGCACATGAAGCTTATTAGGCCCAGCATGCTGTCTCGTCATTAAAAGAGAGAGAGAGAGAGAGAAAAGGCCGAAGCAGAATTGTTCTCAAATAAGTTAAGACCTGACATTCACAAACACGCCTGCGTTTCTTGGTTACTTATTTCATGTATCACATCTGATAATAAATGCAGAAAGATTAACAGAAGGAGCTCCACTGCAGAATCTGAAAAACCAGACATTAGGAAACTCACCTTCTCTCCTACTACACTGGTGTGTGTGTGTGTGTGTGAAAACCTGCACATGACTATCATCCTAATTTGATACCACACTCTCAATTACTAAATGGAGACAGGAGATGTTCCTTTAAACGCAAGTCTTTCTGTTGGCACTATCTCTCCAGATACCTTGCCAGTGAAGAGTTTTCCTTCACCTCTCCTTGGTATGGAAACGCATTTAAATAATCTTTTTCATTGGGGCAGGGCCAGCTCTGCACTAAGGAAATTACTCTCCGTTTCATTCACTGCTTCTTTGGTTACTGAGAAAGGGGGCAGGACTGTTATTAACTTAAATGATTTCTGATAGAACTTTTCATGCAGGGGACATTTTATCCCAGATTATCTGATGCATTTCATAACAGCTATGCTTTATATGACAGCTGTGGTTTTTGTGTGTGTTTAACTTAAGTGGTGTCAAATGCAAGACCTTGGAAAGCCCCTAACATAGTTTATTAAGTTTTTGGATTAATTGGCATGATGGATATTACAACATAAATATAGCTGAAAACGGAGGGGCGGGAGAATCATTGTGGTGCAGTTATCCTTTGAGTTTAGACGCACCCTTTCCTGTTTATTTGCTTTGAACTGAGTGAGGGCCCTCTAATGGATCAGCCAAAGCATAGCAAGGTTAAGGGTTTTTTTGGGGGCTGCGTCATTGCAGGTGCAGTGAATGGAAACGATATGGAGATGTTGTGGTAAAAAAAGAACATAAACGAGACTGAACTGTTTATCACGAAGTGCGATTGTTGTGATCCATCAGTTAACACTCATGACTTTAATATGCTGTAGCCCCGATACCTGTTGAGGAGAAGAAAAAATCTGATTGAGCCACGTTCTCACTTCCCTGTCTCAAACATTATAATACCCATAATGCTACTGGTGTGATTTCAGAGCAATCGAGACACAGGTATACTAATTATAGGTATACACACACACAATAATATTGTATATAATCAAATAATTAACCCTCTACTGTACAGTGTTACAGTGTACAATTTCCTTGTAACTTCGTGATATTTAAAAATAAATATAACGGCGTAATAATGTGTGCAGTAGAGGATTAAGAAACTCTTATGATGAATACAGTTTGCTGTTATATATCATTTAAGATAGAGGGAGTTAGTGCTGATCCTGAAGTTCTCCTTCCCTACACATAACAGCTCAATATGCCTGATCTGAACAGTGATGAAAATCAGGCCCTTCCCAAGCTGAACTGGTTACGTTAGAGCAAGGAAATCGCCATGCTGTATGTGACAGGATGGCTTTCCAAAATCATTGCCCTAAGCAATACTCCAAGCAGACTTGTATAATATGTCCTAACTAGGCTGCCTGGCGAGGGCAACTCACGACGATTAGACTGGGGTGACAGAAGAGGAAGGCTGGTTTGACTGGGCGAGCTCCCTCTCTGTCTGCCAGTGTGTCTGGCCTGTTCCCAGTCAAGCAGACAGTGGCTGGATCTCAGTGGACGCACATACCCTCCTTTGCGGGAAAGTTCCCGGCTCCCTGTGCTCTGGCTGGCTGTTTTGTATTCATGGCCAATGGCTATCACTCCACTGTTGCTGGGGACCCGTGTGATCCCAACTCCCATTAGCTGGAAATGGACAGAGCGTACTGTGAAGTTTAATAAATACATAAGCAAGGCATAATGAGATGTGGAAAATCAGGTTTGTTGGGGTGACAGTTTTCAGTGCTTTTTGCCTTTCTGTCTAGTCAGTTGGAGGTAGGAGGGAGGTTAGGGTGGAGCTTGAGGACTGATTTAACTAAATAAATGTACTGATCTCTTCTTCTGACAATATTTGATAAAACATGGAAAATTTAGCAAGGAAAAGTATAAAGAGTTATAGATGTTTTTATACATACATATTTAGATGTTGTCTGGAAGTAAATAAAAACTAATCTAGGCATTATCTGATAATTATGTGAATTTTTAATAAACTTTTTGTGAATTTTTAATAAATTTTTAGTGTATAATGTGATTATACACTAAAAGTATCATTATAATACTTCATTGTCACACTAATAAGTAGAAGATATACTAACACTAATTAAAAAAGTAATATTTCACTTTGCCAACATAGCGCAGACCTAAATGATTTATATAGAGTTATAACTGAGTTGTGTCTGTGTAGGTAGATAGCTGTTAGGTTGGCTGATGGATGGTTATAGAATTTGCTATAGATTTTTTCCACCTTCAGTATATGAATATTATATTAAACCATTTGTCTTCATGATAATTTCATAACAAAGTGGCCAAGCTGCTTCTAATTAATAGACCAGAGTTCTTACATTCTTCTCAAAACTATTGCAAACAGCATTTAACTTCCCTGAAACATTCTCCATCTGGTCCCTGCCAACACAGTATAATGGAAACCACATGTCTGGCAACTAGCAAATCAAATGTATTACATTCATATTACATTCCTGTAAATTCTTCTTTTCATATACTTCATAATGCATTAGCTATGCCTGTGAAAGATCCACAAAATACTCCTCAGGTTACAAAAACAACATAACCTGTATCCACCTTCCTCCTTCTCTACATATATATACATAATCGACATATTTTATATATATATATTGAAATATGACCAATCCATTTATTAGATAAGAGCCAGGTCAGGTATTTCAGTAAACTGATATATTAAAACTAGAAGGTGGAAACTTATTCTTGCATGAACACTGAACTTTCATCCATTATGCTCTTATATAGCTTGAATGATCTGAATCCTGAATTATTCTACAACATAAAACCTTTGTGTCATACCAAGAAAACCAACAAACAAAACCAAAAAGGTTATGTGGTCCTCATATTGTATGTTCAGGGAAATGGACACCTTATTTTATATCTACGAGATATCGAAGCACCACATATATGACACTGTAAATCCTAACTAATTACTCTTGCGGTCTGGAGTCCAGCCAGCGTTGTGTATGCCCCCCACCCGGGTCCCAAGCTCCTGACCCGTGATTTTGGTAGCACAGCTCACGAGTTAGGGTCTCAGGGAACGGGAGGAGGGCAGGCGTTAGTCCGCAGAGCCCATCTCTCTGCTCCTGCCACCAGACTCTCCTTCCCACCCAGGAAACTCCCCGTGTCAGTCCGAGGTGCGGGCTTCAACCTCTCCATCCTCTGCTGCATGTGACCTGTGCAGAGAGAGAAGAGGAATGCGGAAGACAGGAGCATCCTCTCTCTCTCTCTGTCTCTCTCTCTCTCCCCCGGGGTTCCCACGCCGCCGACGCCGGGGCTCCCGCGAGCGTCTCAGCGCTAGTCGCAGGAAGCGCCCGTACCATCCTCGGGAACGCCGGCGGCGATGCGATGCTCCGAACTGTTGCGCGGCGAGAAATGGGAAGAGCGCGCAGGCGAAAACAGGAACAGAGCGGTCGAGAGACGGACGTAGACTTTTGTTTCCCGTTTCCTCGGATCAAGCTGCGATGGACGAATGTCTCTCTGCAGACGCTGGGCTTTGTGAGGAGGAACCAACATCCCCCCCCCCTCCCCTGTCTCGCTCTAAGGCAGACACACTCCTTACCCTTTGTCCTTATAGCACACTGCCGGTCACAAGGGACTACCCTAGTCTTGCCCTGCCCTCTGACCCCGCTACGCCCGCCAGAAGCTCAAGGTGACGGTCGTCTTCTGCACTCACATATTATGCTGGTGACGCGCTAACCTTGTACTGTCTAGATATACATCAATCAATGCTGGGCAAACACAGAGAAGAATCCTGGGTAAAAGAGGCGTATTCTTTCTGTTATGGTAGAGCAGATTTCCAATCTTTTCTCCAGAGCAAACCACTCGCTAAACCCTTGTGTAAATGTGGTCTTTGGCTCCACAAGATCCATGAGCTGTCACACCTGTAATGGTGCAACCATCAAGAAAACAACATATTACAGACAAATCGTACATACAGATGCTACGCATCTGCTGTGACTATAACAGTGCGTCTCCCCCTCCACAGCTATTCCACACACCATTACTTAATATTCTTAATGAAATCCTTGCCATCTGTGATGGCAGTGTATGAGCTCACCCCAGCCAAAACAAAAGTAATCTTATTCTGATCACCTCTTCAGCTCCTCCCCCATAACCTTTGAATCACACCCCCACCCCCCACCCCCACCCCGATGGTCATTCGGCCCCTGCTCTCCCCTGAGGTGGAGTGGGGGGAGGGGAGAGGTAACTCTCAATGGAATAAGCAGATTATTATCGCTGTTCCCAATTTACCTCTGGCTCTCCAACCGATCACCATCGCCACTGCCATCCATCTTTCAGGGAAAATCAGGTTTGGCGGTGAAGGCGCGCTTGCTGGCTGCTGGAACAGACGCCGACTGGTCTGAAGGCAGGGAGGGGTGGACGGGGACGGGCGGAGCGAGCAGGTAGGTCCCGCCCCCCATGTCCGCCTCCATTGGCTGGTGGGGGCCGTCCGTCACCATGTCACGCGGTGTCGGGGGGGGGGGGGGGGGCCGCGGCGGCGAGACTGCGGCTGCTACTCAAATACAGGCAAACGTCTGCCGTTTAATAAGCCAACAGCGACTGTTTGATCACCTCTCATGTTCTTCCTTCGCTTTGCGAGGAAGTCTGAGCTTCAGCTATCACAAGGAGTCAAACAAAGAACTCGCTGTGCACTGCCCTCCGACAGCCACTCTCATCTACCTTGCATGGCTCACGAGAGATTGCTTCTAATTAGCTCAAGTAAGAGCTGCAGAGCTGTCACAATTAGAAACAGAAGAAAACAAGACCTATTCTTTTATTCCACATTTCATCCAATTTTCTACTTCATCATTGTTGTTGTTTTTTATGCACAGTGGTATAGAGACCATCTACTTATGGTGCGTTATATCCAGTTTTTCAATGTTGTGTATTGTATCAGGTTTATATACCTAAGCTTCGTATCCCTGTATTATGCAGGGCTGGAGAGTTGTGACTACTGCTCCAAAATGCCGGCGTGCAGTTCTCAAAGAAAAGTACAATAGCATAATTCAAGTCCATGGCCATTTTGCCCCTGACTGTAGACGCTAGAGTCTCCTCAGACAGAGGCAACGTTAAAGTAAATGAAATCGATGAGCGTTTTAAGCTAGGGCCTGTAATCAATCAAGTCTATTACTGCCTTTGTCTCGGTGTCTGGGTCACCGAAGACCTGTGCTTTCACCTTTGTCCCTAAGATGTGCAGTTCATGTACTATAGTTCAGGTTCATGCCTAAATCTATTGAATGTTATGGCATATTGGCTCTTCACTCATTTTTTCAAGCTACGCAGCCTTGGACAGACTTTGAATGTCCACAGCCTATTTAGCTGCAAAGCAATCACAAATCTAATGACCACCTTACCCATGGGAATGCATGGATTAACAAATCAATACCTTTTATCATCTAAACATGATTTTTTTAAAAAAAAAATCATATAAACCAAAACTTTGCCGCACAAAAATCTATTCAACCCTGGCCTCGAAGCAGGACGTGTGCAAACATTAATAATTACCCGGACTTATTAAATACCACGGCACCTTATCATGAAGGCCCAAGGTTTCCTGGGTTTTTTTTTTTGTTTTTTGGGGGGAGGTTAAAGGCCAAAACCACATTGATCCGTGAAGCTCTCTGACACGGCGGCGGACGGCTGTAGCAAATCAATGGCACCTCTGAGCTCCACGCACACACCTTTCTCTCTGCTTATTTACAGAGCACAAAAGTGAAAAGGCACCATCAGGACTCAGCCCGCCGTGCAGGGTCACCAGGTGCACATGGCATTTGTGCCGGAGCTTTAAGGCAAAAAGATCACCCACTTCCAACTCCCCAGACACCCCCCACACACACACACACGCACCCCCAACCCCC
>JAOXYF010000013.1:3291219-3305487 GCA_028565775.1 Sternarchorhynchus goeldii | reverse complement strand
CCTCCTCCTCCTCCTCCTCCTCCCCTTCCCTCTTAAACCACTACCGCCTTTCTCCTCATCCATGAGGGGAATGGCTTTAAGCGTCCGTCAGGCAGAACACCGGGTTGAGCAGTGTGCAGCTGCAGCACTTCCCTGTTTTGTGCTCCAATGAGATTCTTTAAACCGCTACCACATGATTCTGGGCAGAGAAGACAAAAAAAAAAACAAAAAAAAACCCAGCAGCAAGGCAGAGAATGAAAAAAAGAGAAAGATCCTGTGAGAGTGAAAGCTGTAAAATCCTGGCTGAAGGGCTGTCCACCTGAGTTTTGGATCCAGGTCTTGAGTGCTCAGATGCGGTAGTTTATGGAGGTGGTGGAGTGGAGCAGATTGGTGGGTGGGTGGGGTTTGTAATCCCTGCTCGGGCTTCCGCGTGAACATGAGCTGCTGTTCTATGTCCGAGCTCTGGAATGCAAAGGCCAGGCCCAGTCCGACGAGCTCTGAAGCACTTCGCTGTGAGCTCACTCTGTGTGTGTGTGTGTGTGTGTGTGTGTGTGTGTGTGTATGTGTGTGTGTGTGTGTGTATGTATTTGAGTGTCTATGTCTTTCTGCGTACTGGTCTGTTTGAATCTAATACTACAATGCAGACTTTTTTTCCTGTGGAATAAACAAGTCTTGTAATATTTTTCGCAATTTGTCTACAAAGATATTGTAGACACATTTTCAGGTTTTAGCGAGGGAGATGCGCTCAGCAACATATGGCATCACTTTACCTGTTTTTTCTTGTTGCCCGATTCCTCAAACCAATTTTTCTCAGAATCACAGCAAAGTGCTCAGGAGAGGTAATTTTATACATCAGCACTGAACTCCTGCATGGCCACCACCATGAGCTGCAGCCAATCCCCAGTGTGCATGAGAATCAGATGACAGCTGTCACGTTTCTCAGTGATGCAAAGCTTTGCTTTTTCTGGAGCTGGACTTACATCACACAGCTCAGTGCCAGACGTAAGAGACTGTTTTGGATGTCAGAAGAGATGAGGATCACTTTCTGTGGCCGAACAGAGCAGGGAACATAACTCCAAGCACCTTAGGGCAACTTTCAGACTGTTTGCTAGGTTCACACATACCACATGAAGTGTTCATCCTCAAAACCCAAGTGGACTGGAAATCTTCAAGCTCATATGATTAAAATGCACTTCCTCTGCACACAAACAGACTGTCTTAAGACAATCACAAGACAGGGACATCCTTTACAGCAAGTCTGAGACAGCCAGCCAGCTGTTCAAGCTCCAAGCATAGCTTCAGATTTACTCATTTCATATTGGACATGGAGCAATACAGGGAAGCCTTACTCTGATATAGAATGCGTAATATAAAATAGATACTTGATATAAAATAAAATACTATATATTTTAAAAAAAAAGTTAACTCACCCCCTTTTCTTTAATCTTAAAACAAAGGGTTTTTTTGTTGTTTTTTTTTTTTGGTCATGCAAGAAGCTAGAAGTCAGAGTGAACTTGAGCTCAAGCACGTTTTCAACCAGAGTGCTGGGTGCCCATTTTATTTCATCTGTTTTTCATGCAGCAGTTGGTTTAGTTTGAAATCTGAGCGCGAGACCACACACACCCCTTCGGTCCCTGGCCCCATGCGCTTCTTGCCACGCCGGCCTCATCTTGGCTGTGCCCTTTTCCTGAAATTATTCAGGAGACTAATCAGACCCCAGGGAAGGGGCCACAGAGCTCGGGGCCCCACAGCAGGCTCCATTAGATCTCCATTTGGATCAGAGCCAGCAAAGAGCAGATGATTCGTGCCTGTGGAACAAGTCCACGCTCCCCCCCCACCCCTCCACCCCCTCCCCGGAGCCTGTCAGTGCTTTTTGCAGTCTACAAACCATTGAAGCGTTCAGCTTAGTTTCCTTCTGCTACAGTTTTATGGTTGGGCGGAGTTATTATTCTTTTTTTTTTTCTTTTAATGGAGACTGGTGCCAAAACGCGATCTCCGAGTGCCACTCGCACAGTCCGATGGCCATCGTGGATGCTCGAGATTCTACTGCAGCCCTCCAGGAGATTCCACCCCTGACCCCAGCACGGACCAGGCCGAACCCATCGCAGAGCAAACGCCAGCCCTCCAGCCCAAAGTGTTTGGAGGATCGGAGGATGCTGGGCCTTCTGTGTCAGCATGGTGCAAAGATCGGTGTGTTTGGAATGGGGGGAATAAAACCAATTTACATACATACATACATACATACATACATACATACATCAGCACAGAATTCTGTGTGCATATATATATATATATAGACACACACACACACATAGCAAAAGAGAGAGAGAGCGAGAGAAAGAAATGGGTTCAGCTGTCAAATCATCACTATAATATGACTGATTTAAAAAAAGACACGGTATGAACTCTCCGAATCCACGACCTAATTGCAATGGGGAGTGTCTCCAGTAACCAACCCATATCTAGTCTCGGAGAACATTTGGGCCGTGTGTCTTTATCAACTCCTGAGTCAATTCACCTGCAATGTTGCAGCGAGGAAATATTACGTAAGGTTCTATTCGAGTGGCAGTCAGCGCACGCTGGCAGCAAAGCCCAGTGCCAAATCAACACATCACCAGCAGAAACACCGACACCTACGACGAGGTGTCACCTCCACTTCCACATCCAACCCTCAGGCTGTCTGAGGGTCATAAAACAGTGATGCTCCCACATGCCATACTGTAAAATGTAAACTATATATATTTCAGTCCTCCGGGGGACATTTCCGTGTACATGTCCAGGCCAAGGTTGGCATTAGATGTCATTGGCATCGTGGCATTGTGATGTCATTAATGGAAACAGACTTTGGTTTGTATTTAGTTCATTTATGGTCAGAATCAGGTAAACCCAAAATCGAGCTGCTCTTACAACCAGTACAGTTCATGTTTTAGCTGAATTGCTGATTAAACAGGCAGCTCAGGAAAATGAATAAAATAAACTAAATGGACCATAGTCTGCATGCATATGAACTCAAGGCTTGTGCCAAATGTACCAAGAGAGTTTAAAAAATGGTACGAACTACTGTCCTTCAAAGATGTTCAATTATTCATTTAAAACTGTCCTATCCTAGTGATATATTACATATATTATCTTGACAGTTATTCACATTTAATCAGAAAAGGCTTGTTGGTCAGGATGAGAAAATTCTGAGTATCAGGTCATGTGAGCACTGTACTATGTGGTATTATATCACAGGCTGTCTATTATATCAGAGGCTGTCTAGACAGCGAAACAATAAACAATAAAAAATACAAGGAAAATAATTCACAATTCAGTTTGTTTTAACAATTGAGAGAAAACACACTTGACACTTCGTTCCTAATTCTACATACTGTCATACAGACCCAGCTTGTTGGATTTGTTGTAATTCAAATTCTAAGCAATAAACGTTTTTTAAAAAGATGTTCTGGAATAAAATCGGATCGGTTGTCCTCTAAAACCAAATCCCACTGCGTTTTCTCATCTTTCTTCTCCATCTTTTTGGGTTGAACGATCAAAGAGTTCAGGCCTTTTAACACTGGCCTAAATAAGCCTTTAGGTTAACAACACAGGGCAGTTTAGATCTTTTCCTCCATGGATCGGTTAGCTGATAATTCCGGACTCCATTGTTGTCTGTGAGCCTCACAAATACAGCGGCAGGACATAAGAGAAAGGATACCGCCATTTTGCAAAGCCCTCCTTCAGTAAGCACAGGACTAATCCCCTCGCCCGATACGCTGTTATTAATAACCTTTTAATTAAAGCAGAGAGCGACATTGAACAAGGACTAAGCTGCTCCATGCTGGGAAGTATAGGAGCGATCAATACGGCCAACCTTAACACCCCTGCTATGTCAAAACACATCGGAGGGGAAGAGCCTTCTGTGAACTGAACAATATCACGCAGGCAAAGCAGTAAAGGACAAAAAAGGTTTGCCTGTCTAATGGTAAAGACCAAACATAAAAAAGCAGGTGGTATAGATTCAGACTTTGCTAAAGCTTATTTCTATATTCTCGTCATCATAAAGTTATATATTTTGTGTATTACTTTTGAAAATATGCTTTGGTTCATGTATTTAGGCTTTTTAAACACTGTTAAAGACTTTTCTGAATCTACAGGAACACGCTGTGGAAAAGAAGGCCTTCTTTAAGGTTCATGCTAAGCTTGAAATAAAGCAGATAAGTAAATATCAACCCTGCAATAGGGCAAAAGCCCACCAGAAATGACAGATGAGGAGATGAGAGGAGAGGATATCCGATGAAGCAGAAGCTGGGGTTGAAAGAATCGAGTAAGGCAAGCTGCTTGTCTCTCTTCAGCCTGTGTTTGGCATGCAGGGGTCATGAGCTGGTCATGAATCGCTTCAGTCAGCTCCCGGCTGGGACGAGACGAGAGGGGAGGCGAGGGGAGGGTAGGTTTGAGTAACCATGAGGGCTTTTGATCTTGCTTGGTCAGCCAAGCAGCATGCAGAAGAGATTCCTTGGACTTCTAGAACAGGTTAGTCCCGGTGGAGGAGGGGCACAGGGCAGGTCAAGAGCACCATTTCAGTTTTCCTCTTCACTGAATCCACACTCCTTTTTTGACCCCTCAAAGCTCCCGTAGCTCTTGAGCTGCCTTATTTAAGTGAATACTGTTGTGCTGAGTGAAAACTGCACTATGCTATCACCAAATCTGCCTGCCTTGAGTGCATATTGCGTACATGTTTGTTTGCCTATTAAACCTTGTTCATTACTTAACACAACAAACAATACCACAGGAAGCCCCATTTGAATTGTTGCCACCATTCGATCCTCAGTTACGTAATCAGATGACATTTAAACAAAGGGTTGCAGTCAAACTAGATAGCTAGGCATTTAACAGAGCCAAGAATCCCTTATAATGCTTCTCGATGTCTTGATTTTGCTGTAAATGAAATAATTAAGATGTAACCAACAAACAAACAAACAAACAAACAAAAAAACAGCTTTCACGTACATAAAATATACACAGGGCAAGGTGTACTGGCAAACCACTCGGGTGTTGGCATACTGTCTTAGTACAGCAACTCCTTCACAAACTGTTCTTGTGTTTTTATTATGTGTGCTCTTGTGCTGTTATGGGGGTGTCTCTGGATAAAGAGAGTTTTACTACCAAAGCACTCAACCCAACTTCTTGCAATAGTGTTCATAAAATGTTAAAAGTAACTCCGGGTCACAGTTTTGTGTTATGATTTCAGTCCCTAAGCACGTATCTCTTTCATGCTGCATACTGAAGCTTGTCTCTTAAAGGCATGAAGATGACTTTGAAATACTGCTGAATTTTTAGAAGCAGATCACACTCTCAGCAAAGACCTTCGAATATCAACAGCATCCCCGAGTGATACGCACGGCAAAGACAAATAATTTGTAAGGAATCTTGCTGGACGAGGTGCGTGTGGACACGACAGTGGTCTCTGTGCTGCAGAGGAAGTTATCATTACCCATCACTGAGCTTGTGGGAGTTCTTGAAATCTTCCTGAAACAGACTGGTCCACTTTACTGTAACCCAATGCTCAAACCAGTCCAGCGGGTTCTTGTACTGTTTGATTTCCACGTGCAGGCTTCCTCACTGCAAGTTATGGGTTCTTTTTGCAGTGGCTCTTGACGCTACATGCTTTTTAGCCCTGGATATTGACAGTGCATTAAGTGGCCAAGAGTAATGGGATATGGTTTGGGTGCAGTCCAGGACGGAGCACTTTAGGAGAGGTGAAGTGAGGACAATGTGAACTATTCCTCGGAGCTCTGTTTACACTTACCACAGCTGCCGCCTCTGCAGGACTGTGTAGGGCACACCGCTCTCCCTGCCTTGCGGTGCGGCCCTCTAGTGTGCAAGGGCTCACCACTCCCTACCTGGGCACTTACGTTGTGGCCCTCCAGTGTGCAGGGGCACACTACTCCCTGCCTGAGCCCTTATTTTGTGGCCCTCTGGTGTGCAGGGGCCCACTACTCCCTGCTCGGGCCCTAAGTCTTCTATAGGCTCACATTATGCCTTATTTAAAGCTAGAGTATAAAGCCCTGAGAGGAAAATGTAGCCAGGCTGAAATGAATCACAGCACACGCACGGCCCGTTTGGCAGACGTGCAAAAGCAGGAGTTCAATTTTCCGTTAAAATTTAGCAGTATGGAAAACCACTCAGTACTTATGGCTACTAGATGTGGGATATTACTTGGTAATAAGGCTTCCATTGTCTCTCAGCTGTACAAATGCATTTTAAAGTTAGTTTCACTGTAGTTCTAGACTTAATCAGCACCTAAAGCAAGAGCCAAACATGATGACATTCAGTATATCAAATAATATATCTTCAACATCAACAACATTTATTTTATCATGTAGCATTAAGTCTAGAACTACAATGACACTAACTGTAAAATGCTAGCTCTGCTAAAATGCTAGCTCTGTATTGTAAAATGCTAGCTCTGCTAAAATGCTAGCTCTGTATTGTAAAATGCTAGCTCTGCTAAAATGCTAGCTCTATACTGTAAAATGCTAGCTCTGCTAAAATGCTAGCTCTATACTGTAAAATGCTAGCTCTGCTAAAATGCTAGCTCTATACTGTAAAATGCTAGCTCTATACTGTAAAATGCTAGCTCTAAATATTGACAAAAAGATATCTGAGGATATCTAGGACTATAAATGTTTTACATTGCCTAATGTAAAGTCCTCAACTGAATGTAATAATAATAATGATAAGAAGAAGAAGAAGAATACTAATAGTATATTTACTAATACATTTAGCAATCATTATAAAGTTTTTATTTTGTTTATGCCTAATGAAGAAGTATTTATGTGTTCTAAACAACATTTTGCCACTTGAGTTCTGGATGGTTTATTCTTATTTGTAGATGTCGACAACACTGATGTTATACACACTGTCAAACACTGCTCATAATGGTAGTGTCAAATCTGCCAGTGTGACTGCAGAATCTCTAACCTATCATCACATCACAAATCAGAGGCAAGTCCATTTTATACACAATGCAGGTTTTTAATTAATATTTCCGAACATAATCTCACAGCCTTCAAACGAAACACTCGATTGACAATACGCACTCGATTAATTTTTGCAGCGGTATGATTATTAGTACAATTTGTCAAATGCCCATTGCTTCCACGGATAAAGCCACTGCCTGAACATTACCCCAACAAGAAACTGCATTGCGAGAAAATGAAATAAATCTTAGAACTTTACTGCCATCTAGAGACAACAATATTTACTATCAATAAAGGGGTTCACTTTAAATTTTTGGGTTAATATTTAGTAAGTTCTATTGTTTAAAAAAGATAATAAAATAAACACCTACAATCATACAGCACATACTGTGCAGGACACAGTTCACCCATTTGTTAAGTGGCATTAACCGCATGTGCTCAATTATTTTGCTATCACCGTGACAATAACACATTTCTTAATCAAAACAAACACACACAAACATTTAACAGAATCTGACATGTTTGATGAAAACCCACTTCTCAAACCACAGCAGGCCCAAAGTAGGGAATCTGTTAGTTGAACGCAGGCCGCAGGTCACACGTGGCCTTTGAAAATCTTCAAAGATAACATTTCTGAGGAAAATCTTTAAGAGTATTCCTCTGAGAAGGGGTTCCAGTTGGGAAACTACAAAGATGCCTTATTAATGACCTTCCTAATGGCCATTCATTTTTATAATGTCAAATATCAACCGTGTGCTTGATGGTGCTGAGTTACCATGATGGGTTGAAATTCTCCTTGGGTTTAAACACTCCTTATTCTCTACTAAGCTGTTGTAACTCCATCATGATAAGCACAACCAAAAATAGGCCAGGCAGACAAAGGTTGCCAAAGAGATTGACTGTGATTTTCTTGTGTAATAAGACACCTAAAAGAGGGTTTAAAAGTAAAAAAGTAAAGGGCAGAAAGAAAGCGTGAGAGCCAGCCTGAGGACCTTTGAGGGTAGAAGGAGCCGTTTGGCACTGAACTCTGCCATTATGGTGGGGGGTGGGACCTTACCCACTCTACCCGCAGCTTGCGCTGGCTGCCTCGTTGGCACGGGCACCCGCCGTGCCCAGCTTGGCACACTGCTTCACAGAGGAGCCCAGTCTGTCAGCCAGAGCGAACGGATTCAGGTGCCAGTACTGAGCAAAGCACAAAGAAAGTCGTTGTGGTGGGGGGCTTCTTTCATAATTGTGGATTTATTGTGCGTGTCTTGTGTGCCTTTCTGTCTCTACAACAGTCTCAGTATTTCAAGTTTGGGTGATGTTCCAGCCACAGTTAAAGGCTTGAGATGGGTTTAAGGTTACTGTCAACAAAATCTGCCCTCAGGCATTATTATTCTAACAGATTTTTCACAAGCTTGGCTTTGGTCTATATTTGCGTATTTCCTATTCTCTCAATCTCTCACGTGAATCGCGTGTGTGCATCTTTCGATTAACATTGACTTCTACCACAAGTCTTTTCTCTGCCCAGCAGTCTACAACAACACTACGACTTTACAGCCTATGGTATTACTGACTCATACATTTAAAGCGGCTGTGCCAAGTACAGCAGATGAACACAGAAATGGATCACTTCGAATGGATGATGCCATGGACAAACTACAGCAAATGAGACTGATGTGCATGTTTGTGAGGTTCAAGCCCAACCTACAATAAATGTATGCTGGTTTGTAATTATACCCAATCAGTGCTATATCAACCATACCATAGAACAGACATTACATTCTTGATATTGCATTAAAAGTAGACATGGCTTTTGGTGTTTTTAATTTAATATTTTGCTGATTGAAACCACCTGGCCTTATGATGTACACTGGGCACAAAAATACCAAAGTGCGTTATGCAAGGGAATACGATACGAGACGGTAGAGACTGTAGGAACCATAAAAACAGATCAAAGTCATAAATACTGATGGCCCCATGTGCTAATGACCCTGTGCGTTACCTGCGGGGTTCCACCGGGGCCGAGATCGGGCGCGTCCGTCACCCGGACGGTGAAATCCGAAGAGAAGCGCGAGTGCTGGAGGACAGCACCCGTTCGGGCGTCCACCTCGACTGTCACGTTCATCTGTGTGACACAAAACAGCTACAAAACGTGACTGGCTCACGGGTGTCGGCAGCAGCCGGCGTTGAAGCCCAGTGGCTCAGAAACAACACCACCCCTGTCTGCAAAATAGAGGACCTAAACGTACTTACAGATCATCATGCACGAGATTTGGCAGGTAGTAAAAGTATTCAAAAATCAAAAAAACTTCAACCCCCCCCCAACCCCCTTTCCTATGATGTGCAATGATACATCACACTCAGTAGTTATGTACTGTTCTACAATACAGCTTACAAGTGCTTGTAGTCAATGGATACTGAAGTGTACAATACCTTAAAGCCATAAGAGGAATCAAACTGAAACCATTCAGGGTAGTCTGGCACGGTTCCCTTGTATGTAACCAGCGCTTTGGTCCGAATGAAGTGTTGCGGTAGTTTAAAAATACGGTAGGTCGCAGATGCATATTTAATATCACCTAAAAAAGATGTAACAGGCTAAAGCAAAGTATTCACAAGCAAAGCGTCTGAAATTGGCATTTATGAAGAAAATTCATGAACTGTAGAAGCTGGTTTCAATGCCATGAAAGAGTGGTTTTCACTTAAAAAGTAAAAGCTATTTCACCTAAAAGTAAAACCTATTTCAAACGATGTATGGGTTCCTCGTTTCTTTCAAAACTTCGACACAACCTCAGCAGATACCAGGAATTGTTTTGGGTTTGGCTATTCTTCCTCACAACGCTTTTTAGAGCATGGTTCAAACTGCCCAAGGACATAGGTATACCTGAAAGACTTCTTGTGTAATCGGTGAGCAATTAAATGTCACTAAATTGTTTTTGAGAAAACTGCTCAAAGGGTGAGTGAACAGGCAGCATTACCTGCTTTTAGCTGAAGCTCTGGATTGTGGATACGAATATGACTGGCATCAACCAGGTGCGGAGTGGTGAAACCCAGCTCCTTCACGATCGAGATGAGATCTTGCCAGTAGAGGGCACCAGCCATTCCCTCACCTGGCACGGAAAACGTTGAAGTCAGACTTAACACAAAACATTACAAAAAGGCCACTGAAACATCTGCAAGGCATTTCAGAAACTCTTCCAATGACAGAAAAATGCAGAGGAGTCTGAAGGTCATAGCAATAGTTACAGTATACAAAGGGAAAGCAAAGCTTTATAAGCTTTATCTTTTGTAAAGGATTACAAAAGATTAGTGTTTCAGAACCAAGTCCTTGAAACACATTGCACAGCCCCCATTTTGTTTCATACCCCACTCCCAGTACATCTCTAACAGATACTCAATCTTCATAATTTCTTGGTTCATGTGTAACTGGAGGTGTGAAGCAAAAAATGTGGACCGCCGCATGAGTCTCGAGTGCTACGTGACGAAGCGCTGGGTTAAAACCTACCCCAAAGCACTGGATCCTCTTTCAAAGAGTCCGGGACCACCTCACTTGCGTACATATCACTGAAGTAAAGTTCCCCACCTACCTGCGGGTTATCCAGAAATAAAACACAAAGGCTGAATACACCATGGAGTTTTCTGAGGAGAGTCGAAGTAGACTACATCCTGGAAGGAACGGACTCACCTTGAGAACCTTGAAGGCTTCCCTTAAAACAGCTTTCTTGTCTGGGCACAGACAAATCACACAATTGGATCTGCACACAGGAGATTGGGTTTTTCCTTGTTTTAGGCAGTAACTGATGAATTCAGTTACAAATTAGAGAGCATGTGGCAATAAACAAACATTCCTGTCTGTACAAAATATGTATAAAAAAAGAATAGGAACCAAATACAGCTGTACATAGAATAGCACATGATCAGTTTTTTTTGTTTTTTTTTTTAACCACAGAATGATGCTGGCGAGAAGATGGATTCTGAGATCATGAGAACTGGATTCTGAGAGAGCAGGTTCAAAACTATCATGACACAAAGATCGTCTTTAAATGGAAGACTGCATTTTACACTAAACACGCTCACCCGCATTTAAGATTATCTCAACACTACGAGGCTTTTTGGAAAACAAGACGCTTCTCGTGACAAGGTCTGGAAGAAGAAGCCCATACATGACCACATCCATGGAGTCGTTGGATATGCCAGCATCTCCGAGCTTCTCCATGTATCCTTGGATGAACACAGTGTTGGGCTTAGCATAGCCGAAACACTTCTGGTGGTATGGGATGTATTTCCTTGACGCTTTTATCTGGCGAAGAATCAAATGTGGAGGTTCTCGATAAAACAACAAGTAACGGTTTGCCTACAGATCTGATAAAAAAAAACAAAAACAAAAAAAAACAGAATCTGAAAATAACCTTTGGTTTAGACTATTTGTTTTCTTTTAGCTATTATCTAACACTATTTTTCAACCAGCTATAGAACACATTTGCTTCATCTTACATTTCATCTCAAGAGTTCCTATGAGCCTAAAATGTCCCAATTTATTACAAATGGTGCATCAAGAATGGAGGGAACATTATTGCCTACCAGCTCCTCTGTCATGTCAATACCAGTGACATGTCCATTCTCCCCCACTAGTTTACTCAGGGTGTAGCAGTCCCTGCCAGAACCACTGCCCAAATCCAGAACATTACATCCTTCCAACTTCTCTGGGACCACCAGACCACAACCAAAGAACCTGCAACAGAGACATCGTCGCCGTTCCTCAACAGCTAGCACAGACCCTGAGTGTTTTTCCTGAACTACAGATAAATGACAGAGATCTATAAATTTCATATAGTAAATGAACAGACACCGTGGTCACCTTTTGCAAACCTCTGGGTGGACCTGACCGAGGGCTGCTCGGGCACTCTTGGAGAGCGAACGGGAGGGGGCGGAGCAAGCCGCACTGGTCTGCAAATCATCCGAGGTCTCCAGAGAGCTGTAATAATTCTGCAAGAACGCAAAGTAGCAGTGACTCAACTCCATCATCAAACCTCTGTGGTCTGTCAAACACTTGAGCTACACTCTCCCCAACCACTTTAGGAGGAACACCTACATTACCTTTTGCCTCCACTCTGGATCATTATTAGACACGCCATATAGGCACACATTGCTCATGGAGCTATAATTCCTGACTAGCAGATGCCATGACAACACAGAACTGACGTCACAGTCGAGGTGGCACAGTAAATCAGGCAAAGCTGGAATTTCCACGGTTAGTGTCCACCACAAAAAATAAAAATACCACCACGGTCAAGCTATTCGCGTTTTGGTGAATCACTGCTAAAACTGTATTTATATAGCTTATAAACTATAGCTTTATGTAGTCGTACGCTTTTACTAACTTACTAAATACCAAATAGGTTTCACTTGATTAAAATATCCAATGATCAATGACTATTACAAAATTACAAAAAAACCCCACACAAATAGATACGTTTATTAGCTTTTTGAAATGTTTATGTAATATATGATGACACATGCAAGAACACGTTCAACCTTTGTACACTGAATAGATATTTTACTGCATCATGTTAGCTATGCATGACTACATAAAGCTCTTAAAATACGTTAGTCTCCCTTTCTCTTTGCTTTGGAGCAATGCACAACGAAATACAATATAATAATTGTAATATCGCGCATGTACACATATTCAGAGATAGAGTGGCGAAGACTTGAGCGCGAAACGACCAAGCGCGGATATTTTGACATCGTTTAAAAAAGTAAATAAAAAATCCCTACTCCGATTTGCAAGCTAGTGGTCCGGTGGTCAGAAAATCGCCATTAGTAAAATACTGGAAGATTTTATACTGTGTGTGGCTGCAAATGGGCTCGTTTTGTCAAAAAGCGCTTTAACTCACCTTCACATTCTCATGAACAAAAACCGCCATGATCCAGTCAAGTTCGGCACTGAGGCTGCAAAACAATTACTGACAGGACAAAGTTATTGCATATTTCTTAGAAAAACCTGTACAGAAATGCCGTATGACTGAGCGCATGACTACGAACATTAAGAACAAACATGCACACTTTGCATACTTACTAATGAGATATATATCTAGTAGTGAAATTTGCTCGAACTTTGGTCGTAGTGTAAAGGGCAAAATCCCAGGCCTCTAACTGTCATAAATCCGTGCTGCCATACCGTAGTACACCACAAGGTGACAGGATATGATTATTTTTGCATCATGCCGCGAAGACATACCCGAAGTTTCTCTACGTTTGTCAAATAGTAAACAACGCTGGCTCACCCAAGTGAGAGATTCAGAGCGTCCCGTTATTGATTTCACTGAGCAGCCATAATCTGTTGACTGAGAACCCAAAATGCAGCCTATATAAACTTTCTTTTTTTTTATCACACCAGCAATTTGAAACATTGATTAAACCAACTGGCCAAGCGATCGGATATTCTACTGTGCATAATGGCATGAAGTTACGTTTACAGTTACAGCATTGGGAAAACGCCCTTGTCAAAACGACTTACAGAAGTGCTTTGTAATCTCTATTAAATACATACCTCATGTGACAATAGATAGGTCAGTGTTAAAAATACTACCAGACTAAAGCCATCGTTCGAATGGAAAAGAGTCAGTAAAAATCTATTTTTAAAGTGCGTATTTAAATTCGTTCCGGGTAGGCTCAAAGCCAATAATAAAAGGGTGTGTCTCCAGCGAATTATCATTCATTTCAAACTAGAGTACATACTCTTGCACTCAGAGAGGTCCTACACTCAGATGGACCTTTGTGACTAAATAAATACAAGCAATACATTTTTCTGAAAAATGCACTTTACAATAATATATAACAAATATGGTGGAATTACAAAGGAAAGCATTGATTATTCCACCACAGAAGAATTTAGCGTGACTTGTGGATTTACATTCTACAGCTACAATATGTATAGAGGCTATTTAATTTAAACTGGCGAAAAGCCTAACAGTAAAACAATACTGTGGTTGTCATAGTGACATACCATACCGTGGTGACTTACCACAGTGGTATACCCTGACCATGTTCTGACATATTTCGTTTTCTTCTACTCAGAAAATAAGTGATGTGTAAAAGTTCAAATAAGGCATGCAGCTAAAAATCCACATACCCCTGGAACCAGACGAGGCGGAGGAAAACAGTGGGATTAGTAGGAGGATGACAGAGCATGAAGAAAGATGAGGATGAGGCCCGATTGGCGATGATGAATAAAGATATTAAGAGTGTGTGCGCGCGTGTGGTTGGAAAGCTAAAATTCTTCCCACAGTGTTCTGCTTGACATTAAGTCGAATCAGTCAGCTGTGACCAACCCCCCCACCCC
>JAOXYF010000013.1:3274827-3287327 GCA_028565775.1 Sternarchorhynchus goeldii | reverse complement strand
TATGTGGTGACAACTATTACCAAACACTGCCTTCGTTAGGACACCACATCCTGCACATTATCACAACACTCTCCGCATATCTCTGGCAGGCTTGATTTGTCTCATCTTAATGCAACGATCCAAATTTCTTGCAAAATGCAAAACATTCATGGCACATGCTGATGCCAAGACATATTCATAACATCAGATTAAACTTAAATTTTAGCTCAGCAAACACCAATCTTTAGTAGTCGATTTGTAAAAATTATTATTTTTTTTGGTTCCTTACAGGGTAAATCTCTACTCTTGGCTTGGTGCAATAAATTGCTGAGTCATTGTAAAGTCATTGCAAATTAGTCACAAAAATAAAGGAAAACAAAGTAAATGAATTAAAAAAATAAACAAACAAACAAAACACCAATAGCAAAGTGTACAATCATCACATATCATGCACATACTATATCATGGTTTCATAGTTTCATACGAATGAACCTTGTTCACCTACGATGGTGAACGAATGATCTGCATTGAGCAATGCACAGTTCTGTCCGAAAGACATTTTTGTTTACAGTGACAAAATCAGCAGGTCAGGAAGTATCCATCTGCAGCATCACAAATTATAACTCGCATTATAATGTTAATATTAGGGGGCTGTGAGAAGACTCGATTTGTATCCTGCGCTACGGCAAAGTAACTTGCTTTCAAAACTCAACTTCAACCATGTAAAGAAACAAGCTTTGTTTTCATCAGGACATTCAGCTACATAGTCAGGAGCTTCTGACACTAAAGTAAGAATTAGAATACCGATCATTTAATGATGTAATTATGTTTTTAAGGACAATAATCATCCACAATATGGAAAACCATGGCAAGAAATAAAGCACTGGGATCATCTTACTGAAAGTAGAATGAATTACATGAAAGTTTTTACCAACTGACCAACAAAACTGCAATACAAATAAAGAAGAATGAAGAAAGAGAAGCACGTTTTAATTCCAAATAAGTCTCCTCCACTAGTTCACAATTAGGATTTCTTCAGTGACCCGTTCAGCCGTGGTGATTCACAGCTATGAGTTCCACTGTGATTATGTGGGCTTTGTTGCAAGTTCATTTTGAGGTCAAAGGCTTCCGCTTCGTCTTTCGTCTGCGCCCTGAACTGTCCTGACCTCGGTTCAAGCTCTCCTCGGTCTCTAACCAGATGTGGATTGCTCCTCTGGAGCATGTAGTACAAAATAGGGTTAGCCTTGGTCAACCGTGGAGAATCTAGCTGGTGGTCTTGTGTTTTGTTGTCACCGTTGACCAAGCTAACCGAGTCCCTCTGCGTGGTGATGTCAGGTTTTGACCTGGAAGGACCCTGGGGTACATGGATGTCTAGGAGAGATTCTGGTCTTTTTATACCTGTTCTTACAGCAGAGATTTTGTTGGGGCTCTGGCTTTGATTAAAGGTTTGAAGCTCACCATTGTTAAGTGGTTCGATGGTACTCCCATTCAGGACGGGGTGTGACATTGGACTAAACATACTCCTCGACTGAGACAGTTCTTTCAAACAGTTGTCAGAAAGTAGTAGCTGCCTCAGAACATTGAATCCACGATTTTCAATACTTGGAGATTCACAAGGTGGAAACTTGGCTGGTGGACTGTCTGCCTCTGGGGGGCTAGATGGATCACTGGTCTCTTGCATCTCCGGAATTCCAGAGGTTGAGCAGTTGCTTGTGTCATTTTGGCTACCAGAGTTTGTAAAAATTCCTTGCTGGCTTATTTCAGTGTGGTCCTCTGGTTCAACTGAAAATTTTCTCTTCTTTGGGATGGTTGGTCCCGGATGTTCCACTGGTTCCTCTTTAATGTAGCCATTGTTTGAGTCCTCTAAAAGATTTGGCTTTAATGTTCTGGGTTGCTGCTGCAAAAGATGAGAAAGAAGGCCATCTCTGTAGACAGCCATTGGAGATAGCGGCTCCTGCTTTACAGTACATTGATTGAGTGTGAGGAAGCTCTGTTTCGGCGATTCTGCCAACATGTTCTGGCACTGATTTATACCTTTGCCATTGTTTAACATTTCGCCCTCGTCCAGTGGCTCAGTTTTGATGGAAATGTCTGGTGAGGGTCTGTCCAAATTACTGTGGCATTTTAAGTGATTTGGTTGCCTTTCTGCTGAAACGTTCCTTCCAGAATCTCTTTTCCGCTTATTGGTAGCTCTTTCCTTTTGCGATTTATTCCCCAAAAGAAGTTGGAGGACAGTGCGCCTTTCAAGGAGATTTTCAATCTCTGAGCCACGTTGGGTAGGTTCTGCCACAACTGGTGATTTCACGCGAGTTCCTTCCCACCCGGTTGGGGTGTTGTTTACTGGCGCAGTGAGTCTTTCTAGCAAGGTTGCAGAACTTGATGTTTTAAGTTCTTGAGTCTGCCTTTTGAATGGAGGCAAAGGAGCTTTAGATGTTGGTGAAGCAGTTGCACTTTGTTTTCCACACTGGGCTAGGTTTTGCAGCAGTTTACTAGCACTAAATGGCGTTTCTTTGACACCACTTGAAGGGGTTTTAGTCTTACACAGATCCAAGGGGACAGACTGTTGATTGGGGGAGCTATAAAGGATGTAAGGAGATGTACGAGCATTGCAATCTCTGCCTTGGGGCAATACTGGCAGTACTTTGGGACTTTTGGTGTTCATTCTACTCAGGTCTGCTGTGTCCTTACACCTTCCGGTATAAAAAATGGTCTGGCTGGTTGTAGAGACACTATTGACCTTAGGGGCTGTGACTGGCTGCAACTCTGGATTATCCAGGCCTTTGTTTGCCTTCTCGTTATTTTTGTGATCGAGAAGCAACTCTAAAAGGGTTACCTTGTGATGGGGTTTCATTTCGGGACAAGCGTGTACCTCTTGGAGTCCAACAGGGACTTTTGGGGGTGGGTTATCCAACATCCACCTGCTTTTGGGAGACTCTGTGACCTTGTCCGGTGTTGGCGAAGAAGATGAAGAGAGTGGTGTTGGGATGTTTATTTTGCCCTTTAGAGAAAGGTCAATCGGAGAGCAACTAGAGTGAGTGCTCTCAGCATCACTACTGTCCTTTGGCAGGCTGCTGGCAGGATCCGAGTGCTCACCGTCTGAAAACAGAGGAGAGTCTCGACTGGAGAAGACGCCGACATCCTCCTTCATGTGACCCTGACAAGTGAGTCGCTGGGGTGTGTTGTGGCTGTTCAGAAGCTGAAGCAGGAGACTGCTGCAGTTCTGCGATGGCCTGCCATGCCTCTCAAAAGGTCGTCGCTCTCTGAAGGGGTGTGTTCTCCTCATAGAACCCTCCGATCTACTTTGCCCTGTACTTAGGCCTGGACTCTGCCTACTAGAGCTTGTTGGAATTTGAGAAGAAGTTATCCCATTGATGGTGTGTAAGGAGCTTCGTGTGTCCTGGTTTGACTGAGACTGCCCAGATGTCGTAGGCTGTTTCTTTTCTTGAGTTTGCTGCGTGGCCATGGCAGCAAGCCTCTCACTTGCTGATCGCCCTGCTAGCTGAGCTTTGAGGGCCTGTTCCCGGGAATACTGTTGCAGGTGAGCCTCACTAGAAAGCAACAGTGCCAGCTGACTGCAGGCCACACTGGGTTTGGGTGAAGGCGCAGGGCTCGACCTGATATTTACCAGACTGGCCACAGCCCTCAGACGTTCGGTGCAAGGAAGGGATTCTGATGAAGGCGAGCGAGAGCTGTGGTGTGGTGTCATTGGAGACTCTGATAACCTCTCCTGACTGGATCGGCGGCGGTCATACGACTCACTGACGCTGTGATTCTGCACGTTGGCATTTCCAGTCATTCCTTTGAAGTGACTTGGGGCAGATCCAGGGCTGTGCTCGGGTGCCTTGTCTTCTTGGTCTGGCTCTCTGACGGGACTAGAGGCATTCTGTTGCATCAGATTTTGAACAATGTGCTGTGACAGAGCAACGTTCTGGAGCCTCGTGCTGAAAGACTGAAGCAGGCTCGCCAATAGCGTGCTCTCTCCTTTACACTGCGAGGAACCATTCATCCCACTGTGAAGTTCCTCCTTCTGCCCGTTGAGCTCAGCAGAGGCCGTCGACCTCCTCTGGCTCTCGCGTTCGGTCCAGGCTTCTGAGCGCAGCAAACGAGCTTTTTTGAGATGCTGCGTGGTCCCTCCACGGGCAGCCGTTTTATCCTGTTGAGCACTATGACTTGGCATCGTAAGCCCTGTCCGCTCTTTGTTTCTCTGGTCCTCATTGGCGCTGCCAGCCTCACCTTGTTGTGTTGCCGTGGCACCTTGTGCTCCTGCTACCCGATGCATGAGTAAACCTTCCAGATATGTTAGAACAGCAGAATCCTGGTGTGTCTCAGGGCCACTCTCTTCCCCATGAGTCATGTTCAATATTATGATCCCTTCTATGGCTGGCCACCACGACAGAGGAAAAATAAATGCTCAATTATTTTCCACCCAGAGGTCTAATGGCTTTTAGCTTAAAAAACAGAAGGGAGGTTTTCAATCCACGTAGATATGAGAAGTCAAATGCAGCTTTACAGTGGTGTCCGTCACTACAGAAGAGGGGCGTATAAAGTATGTCGGTTTAACTTCTGGTTACCACTGCTGTGATATGAACAGGGCCATGGTCCTGTGACCCTTGTGAGCTCCCAAATCCATGGGCATATAACCTTTTGCTTATAGAGCTTGACAGTTAAGTTAGTCTACTGCCCATATCCTGGTTTCCTGACCACCGGCACAGATGGAGACAGTCCTGCACAAAGAAAAAGAAAAGAAAAACACAGATTACAACAAGATCTACAACAAGCTACTTTAAATGTAGAAAAACAGACTTGTGTACAAACATCTACAAAGCCCCTATAACATCACAGTGGAAATGAAAATGGATCTTATTAGAAAACCAGAATCTCACAATCATGCCTCTAAATTAAAGGGTTTGCGTATGAACAAAGGCAACTTAAAAAGTATGAAGTCAACATGATATCAACTCACACAAAAGCTCATGGTAGGGTGCTCATGCATCAAAACACACTGGTTCAGTCTCCGACATAAGGTGTACTACAAGTATGGTCTGTTAAGGTCATCACAAAATCCTTGGTAGAGAAGCTCAAAGTCAGTAATTAACGTCTGCTTTTTCTGCCTCGATAGACTCCCCAGTAAAGCACTATGCATTTCCCTGCCAGACCCCATTAGCTTTAAATACGCAGAGCACAGAGAGAGCCTTGATTGATTTGACAGATATTAAAAAAAACAAAAAACAAAGTGTGGTATCCCAGAGAGTATTCAAATGTTTTAATAGAACACTTTCCAATGTAACAAACACAACTGCCAGGTTAGAACCAGGTTAGTTAGAGCAGCCTGGATAGCTGTACCACATCGTCCATGTGGAAATTCGGGAAGCATGCTGCTAACATCAGTCTCAAATGTGATTAATACTTAATTACTTAAAGCAGTACAGCCGAGAAAGCAAAATCCGTCATGTAACTTTCCCAGTAATTTAAAACGAATACGTTAAACACAACAAATCTTGACAAATGTGGACCCAAGTGGTCTATGCTGGATACAATTCAGCGAGAATCCAAATAAAGCTTTCTAATGTCCAAGATCTCTCTCCTTCCCCCTCCCTCCCTTCCTCTTTTCTCTCTCCTTCTCTCCCTTTCTCCCTCATCAAGCCTCCTCTATAGCTGTGCGCCCACACGCAGCACGCCCACCAAAACACACGCCGAGCCCTCCACCGCTACCGTCTCCTTGCCAACCTCTCACCACATCTTATCAAAACGTACCACCTCCGGTTCGCATGCTGCCCTGAGTTGAGGCTGGAGTGCATGCAGAATGATGCATCTTAACGCGCTGCCTACAAACGATACCCGTTAATCCCCGTCTACACCCCCCCCCCCCCAATCCCAAATAAACAGCCACCCAAGTCAGTAAAACTGCAACAGGTCTGACAACAGGCCTTCCTAACAAGACCCTTTAACAGTGCTGGCTTTCCTGCAGAACGATTCATTTCATTAATCCACCCCCCACCCCCCCAACTCTTGGCAGCTTTTCCAGGTCCTTTACAGGGAGCAGTATTTACCGGACCATTTAGAAAACGGCAGAATCATCGTCAAATAGGACACAAGGCATCTAGTCAGTAGTGCGACATCCGCCAAGCTGACCCTGTCAAAGCTCAGTGGTCAGTGCAATGTCACAGTTAACCACGGCTTTTCGCTACTGCTAATTGGCACCTTTGCTGGCTTTGCGTTCTGGGCACTGTGGAGCGGAGGGAGATTGACCTTGTCTACTAAGGCAAAAGGGGGTTTGACTGACAATCTCCTTTATAGCCTTGCAACTCCTAAAACAGAGGAACACGCTGAAACAGGACGGAGATAGGCGCGAGGTGGATCCTGTTACTTTGAGAAAACTCCGGAAGCACGGAGGGAACGTCTCCGTCAAGTCTGAGATACACTGGCCTTGCAAGGTTTGTAAACATCAGGAGTTCTGCATGTCGTCTGCACTTTAACGTTCTGGGTGGGGGGTGGGGGACGACGGGACAAAACAGCTTGAGATTTGGACCACTCTCTCTTTTGTCCAGGCTTAAGAGAATGATATTCTGTTACTGTGTCAAAGCAGCACTGCTTGTATGTCAAAGATGCGAGAAGGCCGATTTAATCGATCCATGCTGACTGCATCGACACTTCACTCAATGCTTCCGTCAATAGGCTTCTTTTGCTTGTTAAGCTAACACAACGTGGACGTGTGAAACGATACTCCAACGAGTTGTAAACAAACATGTACGCCCTCTGCAGGCAACCTCTCCACGTCAAAGATGCTTCTGCTTTACCCAGCTGGTTTAGTTTGGGAATGCAGCTTTAAAAAGCACACATTTACTGAGAGAATGACGAGAGGCAAGAGTGTGTACGTGAATGAAAGGTATGAACAGATCCAGAACAAAACCTTGGTTATATATGAGCATGTAGAAGCTGTTCTATTCAGGGCTGTGACGTGGCGACATTATCACCAAAAGAGACGGGTGAAGACATCCCTGAACTTGTATCCTGGGGGGTGGGGAATTAGCAGCCTGATATAAATGGAAAGGACCTGATATCCAGACTGAATCCTTCATTTCTCAACAGTAAGGTAGAAGATTAATTACTCCTTCCCTAACCAAAAAAAAGGAAAAAAAAAAACCTTATAATGAATTATGTCCACAGTCCAGAAATCGTAATCCATTTATGCTATTTAAAATGCATGATGAGGTAAGAGAAGCAGGACCTGCTGCCTGGCCTGTTTGAAGTCAAGGTCGTCCACTCAGCCGGGACTGTTTGAGCTGATGCAACAGCTGGCGCCAATGCAAAGCATTAGGTCGTAATAAAATGTGACACGTTCACACGGAACGGCTGGCGGCTCCACGGCCTTAAACGAGAGCAACACCCATCCCCCCCACCCCGAGGTCGGCGTGATGGACGCGGCGCACGTGGCCACCCTCCGGTCACACGTGAGCCCGCCGAACCGCCGCGCCACGTTTCCGAAGACGGGACCCGGCGAGTGAAGTCGTTGGCACTCGGACACCACGCAGGTCCTGGTCGCCACGTGCCCAGCTGCCGTGAACGAATCCCCCATAAAAGCATTCGGGTGGAAACGTGTTGGGGTAAACGTGAGGGGGGGGCGTTGTGGTGGCTAACCAAAGATGGCTACCGTTTCACAGGGTCGAACTCAGGGACGGGGGGGGTTGGTAATGAGGCAGCTCGAGCAGCAAGATCCACGCTCGCTGCCACGTGACTTCTACCAACGTCCTTCGAGAGCCCCCAACACGCGGTACATCACCCTCACCCTGGTAGATGTACAGAGGAGCAGCGTTGCTGTCTGCGGTGCTGAGGGAACGTCAGTCTCTCTCTTCCACTAACCACCCAACAACATCCTTCGATGTTCACCACATCAAAACAAACTGATACCACAGTCATCACGACAGAGGAGACAAGGCCAAATACGGTTAGACGACACGCAGGAAGGGAAAACAAGCAAAAATATTTGCAGCCTACTCTTAACTGTCTCTGCGAAATGGCCCGATTTTCTTGAAGGAAAACTGCTGTAGCAGTGGGAAACAGTCTGGGACCATTAGACAATGATTATCGCTTGCAACTGGGCTAGCACATTAAGAGAAGGGCCTACGTGAACGATTCAGAGCGCGCCTTATCAGAGCCAGCTCGACCATGTGGAGAGAGGCGAACACAGTGACCCAAATTACCCAGGTTAGCAATTACCAACCTTCCCCAGACCACACAGAAACACGCAAGAGAGTAGTCCGTGCAAACATGCAAGTAGCAAATTATTTCTGCCTTTGAACTGGACACCGTATGCAAGGTAACCGGTGTGATATTTGCTGCAACATGGAAACATTCGTACGAAATTAGCTGTGGAGTACTGAGCATAACCATTATTAAAAAGCAAACTACTTCAAGAAAATCTCAATTCGAATCTTTATCTAAATAACTGATTTTTTACAGGCAATCAAAACACAGTGGCTACATCACTGTTGTTATTAAACATAGATAAGTGTCTTTTCAGCAAGATACGTTTTATTTATTTATTTATTTACTTACTTACTTTTTTTTTTATTGGCCCAGGCTGATGCAATCATGGATAAGACTAATCCAAGTAGGCAAAATATTGACTTTCTCAAAGCTTTCTATATGTTACTGGATGCTGGCCGAATGATAAATGACTATTACAAATACTTCACTTATCTTAGACGGACTCACAGTGTTGCCTATGGCAGACTCTCAACTTCTAAGAAAAGATTTCAAATATATTTATATTATATATATATATATATATATATTACATTTACTACACGACACGCAATATGTGCGATTATCCACTCGCTCCAAAAAGCAGGTCAGAATCAATTGGCTCCACTGAGTTGGCAAAATTCCCCACATCACTACTTACTGCACAACCCATGTTGGAGTAGATAGCATCTCGATCAGATGCGAGGCCCTCCTCACACAAACAAGGGCTCGAAGCATGTAGGTTTCTGTTCTGTTCGTCATCAGCAACTTCCTCCCTCTAAACAAACATCTTCCATGTTGGTCTGATCTGCACGCATCTCATCTCTTACTGATCAACATCAGAACTCCAAGCAAGAAATCCACCCAAGCTGGTGATGAACAGAATTGGTGATTTACATGGTCCAACACGCTATCCAGCATCTTACACTGGGTTTTGTTGCCATAGTTATAAAACTGAACGCAAATCTTGTAAACAAGACTGAAGCTATGAGAACCGAAAAATTATGATTATCTGTATCTCAGAGGCGTTGTGCAGAACAGCCAGAGTTTTCCATGCAAACTTCTTGTTTGAGGAGTATAGTTCTCATGTGTGGTCTGCCCTTATCTGCATAAATTAGTTGGGTGGCATTTCTAATGGGCAATAAGCAACACTGCAACATTACAGATCTTAAACGTAGACATTAAAACAATTAACACTGCTGTTCCTGCGAGAGGGAAAAAAAAAAAACATGCTATTCACATCAATATTTCACCCTGCATTACCACAGCTATGCATGCAAATGTCAACTGTTCGGACGTTCTGATGCCTTCAGATAAACCACAACATAGCGTTGATGCACAAGCCCTGTCAGAATGTAAACAGCACACACACACACACACACACACACGTAACTATTCTCGTCTCAGACCCTCAAAGGTCACAGGAAGCAGGCAGGGAAGCTTTCAGCCATACTAGCACACGCCTGGTATACAGACCTACCGCCTTGCTGAGGGACTCCAAGACCAGGTATGGTGTAGTAATCAATTTGCTTTGCAGGGTGAAAGGCTGGTCTGAATACTAATACACCTCCACTGCCGCCACCTCCTCAGACAGCCAGTCCCTCTAGCTCTCTCTTTCCTCTCTGTGTGTGTGTGTGTGTGTGTGTGCGTGCGTGCGTGTGAACAAGTCTCACCACCTTTCTCTTTAGGCCCGTCTTCCTGGTGTTGATACTGCAGAGTGCCCCAATCCTGACCAGCACACAGAGGGGAGCAGCTTGTCCTCTGTGCAGATAACCACTGCCACTAATCGTGCGTGTGTGTTTGTGTGCGTGCATGTGTGTGAGAGCGCGCGAGTGAGAGAGTGTGGGATTAGAGGGCTTGCTCAGTGCAACTCGGCGCTGAATAGCATCTAAGTGCACGCAGAACAAGGTCACCATTAAACCCGCAGAAACCCCACCACTGGTCTTCGCCTCCCGCCCCCACACCCTCACCCACTCCCCTGCTCGGCACGCTGTGCACATGCCCTCGATGCAGGCGCACATGCACACACGCCTTACCCTCTTTTCACACGCGTGCATCCACGCACGCACACGCTGTGCTCCTGCACCCGTGACAAAAGCCAGCCTGCTCCAACAGGGATGTCTCATCAGACCCGACCACTGATGGAAGTCCACTGTGCCCGAATGGTCGTACACACAGACACTTTGACAAGAACGAGGCAAGGGGCAGAGGCAGGCTGTGTGGAGAGCCGACTCCCTCTTGGAGGATGCTCCACTCTATTACCACACACACAATCACTCACTTTTATACCATGCGGGAGTGTGTGCTGCAGTGTGTGTGTGCACGCATGCGAGTACCGGAGAAGAGAATGGAGGTGGGCTAGGGCCTCTCCGCTACGCTCAGCGAGGATAGCCAACCCAAGCCAAGACGCTTGAATGGATAAGACCTTTATTACTTCAAACTTCAACTTATCCTGCAGTACTTAGCAGTGACACACACACCCACACACACCTACCCAGCCTCCTCCAGCAAGGGACGGGGGGGCAGGGAACTCAACCTCCAGCAAGCTCTAAAACATGGCAAATTATAAGCAGAAGAAAAGCCCATTTAGGGTCATTAACGCTGCCATTCGCTAAGCTAGCGACGCTTGGGTGGAGGCACAAAGAAGCGTACAGCCATCGGGGGCCCTCAGTCTTCCATGGGACTTCAGCGCGGCCCCCTGCCAGTGGTTTAGTGTCAGCGCAATCCACCTGGGCTTCAGCGCGCTGAAAGAACGCCTTCGACCAAGCGGGTTCTGCGGTCCTGTTCGGGCGGGTAAATGAACAGAGCTTCGCCTGGCCAGGAGAGCGGAGGCTATAGACTAAAGAGGCAGAAAAGTCCTGAGATGCAGTCGCTTGAAGGCTGCCTGCTTTGGAAGACACAACCGGGCTTGATAGAAAATGGTAATGTGATGTTCCCTTTATGTCAATAAAAACACACCCAGAGCAGTAAAGGGTTACTCGGTACATAACGAGCATCATTATCACTCTCTAACAGAAGGACTCGACCTCCACAACGCTATTTCCTACCCAGCAGGAGGGTGGTGGAGAAGAGAAAAAAAAGAGAGACTGACAGAGAAAGAGAGGAGAGAGAGAGAATAATATGCAAATGAGAACAGAGTGATCGAGAAAGAGAGAGAGAGAGAGAGAGAGAGAGAGAGAGAGAGAGAGAAAACAAAACGAACACACTAAAGCACTTATAGGCCTTGACTGCCTTTCATTTCACTGTCTATTTTAGACTGGAAATGGAGAGAGAGGAAAGAGAAAGAGAGAGAAGAGTGACACAAGGGGGATCTAGGGCAAAACACATTCGTGTGTGTGTGTGTGTTGTGGGGGGGCGGGGGGGCGGTGTCACTAGCACCACTAGCTGCGTCCTTGACATACTGACATCAGGCTACTGTCATGTGACACTCTGTCATTGGCCACCTGGCAGATCCTCCGCCTTCTCACGACCTCATCCTCCAGTGACCCGAGGCGCAGAGCCGGGCCCCCGCCCGCCCGGCAGGCCCCTCCCCCCTGCTGGGGGAAGGTCGAACGGGTCACTATGTCCTCATCTGTAATCCACTGCCATTCGTCGGCAGCCAGGGCCGGAGGAGGCGGCCTCGCTACGACGGGAGAATGCCCAATTAGGCAGCTGTCACACAAAGCAGGAGTACGGCAGAAAGAGAGTGCGTGCGTCTGTGTGTGTGCGTGTGTGCGTGCGTCCGTGTGTGTGTGGGTGTGAGAGAGAGGGAGAGAGAGAGAGAAAGGGGAGGGGGGGGGGTTAAAGGGAGAAAGGAAGGGAGGGTGAGGTGCGGAGGGAAAAAACCCTTCTGTCTGCTAAAAGGGCGAGCAGCTGTGGGTGCCAATTACAGCGATATGTTAACCATTTCCACTCAGAAGGGGAGGGAGAGAGAGGGGTGCCAAATTTGCTCTTACTTTATCTGGCTCATAATAAAACCTCTCTCTGTTCACCAGTAGCGTCACGCTCCACTGACGAGCCAAGCTCAAGTTGTCATGCTGAGACCTGTGTCACACCCCATAGATCTCTCTCTCTCTCTCTCTCTCTCTCGCTCAGGCGCCGCGCTCCCGGGCAGGCATGCCGGCAGCGTCCGGAGCTCAGGCCCGGAAAGCCGCTGACGACGCACCAAGGGCAGGCGTTCTCCGAAAGGAACGCACGCACCTTCCCCTGTACTTTTCCATGCCTCAGTCACAGGAACTCTCGTTAGTCTCCTCACTCACCATCACAGAACCCCCATGCAACCACCCCCCCCCCTTCAC
>JAOXYF010000013.1:3239289-3274727 GCA_028565775.1 Sternarchorhynchus goeldii | reverse complement strand
CCCCAACCCACAGTGCTTCCCGTGGCCCCGAAAAGAGAAGTAAAGTATAGTTATGGAATATTACAAGTTTAATCAGAGATAAACGAAGCTGCTGGAGGGAGGGAGCCGACTCCAGCTTGAATAATCTCTCCATTCTTAATTAAATGATTGAAGAAAGCCAGCACATTAAAAGAAAGAGGGTAACTGGGTCCCCAGCCTTTTCCCAAGATGGGAGAGGAGTTAATAAGACAGTTGAGTCTCCGTAGTCATCACAGCCAAAACTGGGAGCGCGGAAGAACAGAGAGTGTTCAAGGATGTGACCAGGCCTCTGACGGAACATGGCTGAAGGCGAGTTTAGATAAAGGAACTCGCTGTGCGGCTTAAAATTAAAATGGCTACTTTAATTCTAAAATCAAAGAAAACAAACAGGTCTGCCTGATAACTTCCAATAAGCGGTACGTGTTGGCTGCACAGATTACGCAGCTGAAACTCCCTTGCTGAAGTTTCATCGCTAAACGGTTATCTGCAGAACATTCACAAGCGAAGAGCATCTGTCTGATCTAGAACATCTTTCCTGTCCGAGTGTTTCAGGCAAGCCAAACAGCAGAGGGGGAAATGCCCTCTTGCAGGCAGTGTGGTCTCCTTGCAAGCACGCACTCGTCAGCATCTACAGTTTCACTGATGTTTCTGTGCCATTTCAAAATGGCCTGCGTAAGGCATATCACATTAACAACAGAATCTTGACTGGGGCTACTAAACGTTCGACACACCAGCAAGTCTTAAGGTTGGTCTAGTTTCCATGGAACACAGAAGGTCTGCTAGCTTCTGCTAGCGAGGTTCAAACGTGCTGACATTCAACACATTACCTTCTTTTCCTTCAGCTATTGAAGGCCAAACGAATAATTCGACACAGGATGACAATTCTGCTGAATTAACAGATCACATGTTTGTGCTGAATCTCATAGCAGATTCCTTGCGAAATTGCAATTCCTTTCACACAGCAAACGGCGTTTTTCACATGTGAAGAGGAAGAACACAGGGTTGAGTAACAAAACCTTTAGGAGTAAACAGATCATGCACTATAGAAATAGTGGAACCTACTGCAAACACCACACACACGAAGGGTATCACCATTAAACTGGAGAACCCAGCGCTATGTACCCTGTATGACATTTTGCACTGCCTCCTCTGACCTCTTGACCATCCAGACGGCAGCAAACATACAGAGGACCACATTCAACACGGCCCGCCGTCAATACAATCCATCTAGCGGCGTTAGTTAGCGAACTGCGGCTCCGCCCAGCGAGGAGGCCGCCGCCCAAACCCCACCCACCGCCTGCCAGGCCCTTCCCCACCTGCTCTCCACGCTGTGACCCGCCCCCCGCTCAACAACCGCTGACTGCGCAGTCTCGCACGCTTCCACTTAAAACAACAATAAGCACTTTTGAAGGACTTGAAAAAGACAAAAGTAACGAACACGCCACCGGGATGAAGCAACCGGCCTCCCCGCCACGCTGCTGGGCCGGCCACGCCCCCGTCACTGCTGTGCACGCTTCGCTCTGACCGGCGCTAATGAACAGAAATGAGGAAGGATTAGGAAGTTAATGGGGGGAGAGCGGGGTAGGAGCTAGTCAGCAACCTTTACGGTGCCCGTCGCTTTAAAACGCGTTTCGCGCTCACTTCCGTCTCGACCCCGCCCTCTCGTCCCGCCCCCGCCCCCCCGCGAGCGGTCGGTCGGCCGCGCCGCACGCGTTCGCCGAGGTCGCGCGCGTGGGAACGACCTCCGGCCAAGGAATCGCCGGAATGAACTCGTCTACAAACATGAGCTGTAAAGACATCTGGAAGTCTTTGAGGAGCGAAGGTCCAAGTTAAGCCCACGTGAAAGGCAGGGGCACGGAGCGTCAGCCAGGGAACGTCACGTCTCAGGCCGTCCTCACATGGCAGGGATGAAGGCAAACGCTTGAGGAAATGAGTCACTGACAGAGCTTAGCCAGGGCAAAGTGAACTCCTGTTTGTCCAGAGCACACAGGGAGAGATGACTTATACAGCAACCCCCCCCCCCCCCCACATCCCCACCCGTGTCCCACAGGCACGTAGATCCACACAGACACACACCCACACATACCGTTTCCCCTTCTCCTGGTTACACACACATACACACACACACACACACTCCACACCTCCCTCTCGCGCCCTCTCTCTTTCTCTCTCTCTGGTGGTTGAATGTCAGGGGGTGAGCGTACGTGACCTTGAGTCGCGTCAGACACCCAGGGAGGTTAGAGCCGCCCGCAGCCGCCCTTGAACCGCACCTGCAAGACAAAAAAAAAAAAAAAAAAAAAAACCCCGCACGCCTTCCTGATGGATGTCTCGAATATCCGGCTTTTCTCCAACGGCTATGTGGATTATCAGATCTGTGATGGAACATTTGTGTGGATGTTTAACCCTACGCCTTGTCCAAATCAAACGGCTATCGAACTGTCTAGCCAAAAATACACTGTATGGGGTCTGGGAGACATTTGCCAGACAAAGAAGGAAGAAAAAAAGAGACATGGATAAATGAAGCCAATCCAAAGTGAGACACAAATTAGTATGTGTAGCATTACGTTAGCGCTTCGTGAGACGACACCCAAGATAGAAGGGGGTGGGGTGAGGTGGGGGCGTTTTCTTTTGGAGACCATTTATGACAGAACACTCATGACGCAATTGACGACAGGTTCTCCGAGGTGCAGGGACCCCTTCCGAGGAAACAGGGCCGCCACTCCTGGCGAATGAAACTCTAGATTGCTCCACCAGCTCTGGCCCAGCTGCGCCTGTCCTGTACGTGAGAGGGTTTTCTCCCTCCTCACCCCACTCTTAGTGGAGTCATGGGGAAATTCAGCGTTGTTCATCATCCAGTTCTGGTATGGGCTGAGAACAGGTTGCCAGGAATCTCAGCTGTAAATACCGCAACTGCAGGTCATACTTTAGCATAGCGGCTACGTTTACGATATTTCGTGGGATGCTTGGACGTTATTCCCTGGACTAAACTACAAGGAAGGGAACACAAGATTTGCCCAAATGCGTGACGGGCCGTTGCAAAAACACACCAAACACAGATTAAAATATCGGAACATGGTGAAAACTGGCAAAGTTCTTCCTGAAGATGCTTAAGCGAAAACCTTTCACTCCCCCACACGAACAAAAACAAACCTTCTACCCATCAGGTACATGCAGCCCTTTTTTCTGACATCCACCAGTATATATTTTTTAATCCTTATATGGCTCTGCACCGACTGCGGAGCTGAACCTAGACTGAGAAGCCAAGTTTGAACAGCCACATGAAGGGAAGTCATGGCAGGTGACCTTCAGGCTTTTCAATGGCAGTTCAATCAAGGACCTTTAACTTGCAAGAGGCAGATAATTGTCTCACATTCTTACAACCTTTCAGTGGGGTTTGCACTGACGTGACCTTTGTGTAAGTAAGTAATAAATAAATAAATAAATAAATAAATAAATAAATAAAATCAACCTCCCATGACAAATATAATGCCAGAGGATGGGCATCTTACAATTCTGTGAAGGCAGGTTGGATGATGGAGCCTTCATCGTTTAACGCAATTTCCATCAGAAAATAAATTACGCCATTTGGCAAAAACCGCTCAAACCCATGTTTATTCTCCATTTCACATGGAAACTTATTTTTAATGTTCATGTTATAAAGTTTAATATGTATTACAATCATGAATTGGAATAAATCACATCACCAAATGTCATCACAGTACACCAAAGAATGAAAAATGCTAAACGTTGGCTAGTAAACCTTCATCACAACATCTTACAGCAACAGCAATGTAAATTTTGTTGGTTTCAGTGTCCCTAGCCATCATCTATGAGAAGATAAACTACAACATAGAATTTGCACCTCCTTAGTTTGTGCTTAAATTGTAAGTCATTTTTGAGTTAAATATCCCAGGAGGTTATTCACATATAGCGTAGCATACACTGCCCAACATACAGAAGAGAAGCCAAACTCTTCAAACCAAGTTGCCAAGACTTAGTAAGACTTGTTTTGTTGAAGAGAAATTGGGTCAGATCCCGTTTCTTTTTCATCAAACAAAAGAAAAGTTCCAGAGAGTTTTATCGCTCAACTCTAAGGAGACCACCTTCATTAACCCCAGTCAAGAGAGATCAAGTACTCATATGGCCAGATGCGTTTTCGAACTCTTATCAGGCAGACTGTATGTGAGAGGCAGATCTTAATTAAATAGCGCTCCCAGCAAAAGGCTGCGCCGACCACACGCTCTCGACTGCTTCCTCCAATCAGCACGGAGATAATTGGAGCAGCTAATGGTGGAGGATCCTCTCTCACTATGAAAATCCCTCGCCTTATTTAATGACATATTGTGCTGCACTGTGTCTAAGGGAAGTGGTTTTTCTCCAGTGACTGCAGGAATCAAACCTTGGTAACAGGCAGGGTCAGACGTGACGGAGCGCTTTGCTCAGGCTTTCTCTGCCGCTTTAGAAGACAGCATCTCGTTAGTGTGAACACACAGTGATTAGTCGTTTGGTCCTTTCTGGTCTCTGCAGCTGCAACTTTTTACGTTTTCTAAATTCTCATTATATTCTAGGTAACAGCTTCTCCTTTAATAAGAGACCAGTTCATAAACCGGGGGCATTAATATAGCTGGACACAAATACCACTCCCCCACCCCAGTGTCTTGGTCCAGTGTAAACAGACAGTGCGTATAAAAATAGCCTTTTTGTGAACTGGAAAATGTTCTTGCGTTGGACTGCAGTGTGTGCTCACTGCCTCTCTCGCATACCTACCCGCTTTGCGAACTGCTGCTCTGACCCCGATTCGACCTTCAGTGCCGGGAGGCAAACAAGGCTGACCCACTGCTAAACTTTTCCCCCGCCTGGACGATAAGAGCCTGGTTAATTATATTCATCTACATGGATCTGACATTGTTCGGGGATGAAGTCAGAGGAGCGCAAGGTTACCGTGTGCTGAAAGGGGGACGGGAATTTTAAAAGCTACTCGCTGCAGTACTTTGCAGCCAGCGACTATATTTTCTGCTTTGTTCCATGATCCACAGAGGACAGCAGCACTATCTGTAAGCGTGGAGGACACACAAAGGATCTTTGCAGATTAGTGGAATGTCCATCGCGATTATTTCGGAGTGTAACATCACTCAAAAAATAAACATAATATTGTCACCCTCTTTTTTATGCAAGTCCAGTAACATAAAACCACAATATGTGAATGTTTCCCAATGATTGTATTTGTTTTTTCTGTAAAGGCAAAAGACAAGCCAGGTTTCTGCATGCCCCCACTAGATACTGCACGTCAGCAAGATATTCACTCCTCCATGTCATTTGCCAAGTGAGCACAACCAAGTGACCCAACTCGGCTACTCCGCTATGACTAATTACATTAAAAGACGGACCATCACAGTTCCTTCATTATTTCAATGGAGAGCAGCCATGTCTGGATATGAGCAGAGGGCACTGAAGTTTTCACGATAGCAGTGGGCCCCATCACTCACGCGCATGCCAATTCTCTCTGATAGATAGGTTTACATGTGCGTGTGTGTGTGTGCATGCGTATGTGTATGTCAGCGTGTGTGTGTGTGTGTGTACGCAACTCTTGCTGGCGGAACGTGCAGGGCCGCTATAAAACATCTTTTAACGGCCGAGCCCAGTACTGCTCCAGTCTTCATCACATTTACGGGCAACCTGGATGCTTTATCCCCTCCATCTCTCCTTGCCATCTCCACCTAGCCCACACAAAGCACGTAAGTGAATAGACGCAAACACTAATTAGATCATTGCCCTTATTTATGGCATTCAAATGTTTTCAGGTCAGCTCTAATCTCATCCTAATCAGTAAGGTCAAGCCACAAAAAAGGGCAGATGGCTTAGAGAAAGAAAAAAAAAAAAATACGTGGGGAGGTGGAGGCACTCCCGTCAGATGTCTGGCTAGTGCATCAACCGCTAACTGCTAAATAGCGTTACGTAAGCAGCACAGTGGCACAGAAGAAAAAAAAAAAAAAAGTTGTTGCAGAAAGAAGCGTTCAGTCGCCGTGGATAAACAGGCGACTCGCTGAACCATGTTTGAAATGGTGTCGCTGCAGCTGACTGGAGTTTTAGCTCAGTTCACGAAGGGCTGTGTGCCATTCAGACGCTCATGGCTGACAAGTTCAAAAAGGTTGTTTCAGACCATTTAAATTCTCCTCGGCCTGACATTGCCTTCGCAAAATGAGATAAACTTGTCTCCAAGGCTTCGGGGGGAATTTACCAGCTGAATTCAAGGTGACGGCTTCATCACCTCTCATATCTTATGCAACACTTTCTTTGTCAGGGAAAACACACTTGGCTTAAAGCTGCCACTCGAAACTTTATCTAAAAGGAGAAGCAGCAGTGCTATAATCCTCCTCCTACAAAAAGGCACCTACTAACATGTCAAGCGAATATGATTCACTCTGCTGTCGACAGGACCTAGCAATCAGACAGCTGCCACACATTTTTTGCTCCCCTTTGGCCCTGATGGTTTTCACAGAGCGTAGCAGTTCTAGGTCCGTGTTCCACTTCCATTGTGCTGATGCTTCAAACGGCCACTGCGCTCGGCAGCGAGCCTGCAAGCTCCGTGCTGAGTCTCTACCCTTCGAGCAAACGGAGTTAAATCTGTACTCTCCTCCTTCAGAAGCCTTTTGACCTTTTCCATACCAGGGTTAAAAGAAGCTTTCAGCCCATGACCTCTTCAGGTAAGGCTTCAGCGTGACATTTAAAGGGGACGGGTTTTTTTTTCCTTCAAAAAAATTATACATAACTTCTTCCACTGCTTGTGCACATGTGGCTATCAGGAGCGCCTTCCAACCCACAAACATCCCAGTTACATTTTTGTGAGCTACCTTTGTAGGCTGCCTAGGTCAGCACAGGCTCATCAGAATTACCCCAATCCGACAGCTCGAGAACTCCACCCACAGCTCGAGAACTCCCTTTTGTGAAGGTGCACCATTTTTCTTCGCATGAGCCAGGCCTGCTAGTATTATGTCGAAGCTAAAAGGTAAGCAGGGGAACTGCTCTGTTGTTGGCTGCACAGACCAGCACAAAACATTATATTTGCCCCTAGCCCCAGAGGACAGAAGAGCTGAGTGGATAAAGTTTATTTTTTGATGGCAATGTCCCAGCTAGAGTCGGCAAAAACCTGTATGCGACTGCTAACCACTTTGTGTCTGACTGGTTTTCCAACCTGGGTCAGTACAATGCAGGACTGGCAAGGAAACTCTTACTAAAAGAGATAGCAAGATCAACTGTGTCTGTGGAGAAACGATATACAAGGGAAACGTAAGCATTTTAAAAAAATATGACGCTTTCCTTCTTTAGCTGTTTAGCATCAGCCAACACGAACAGCTGAGGTAATATATTAGCATTAGCTAGCAAAAACAGCTGAGGTAATATATATATATATATATTAGCATTAGCCAACACGAACAACTGAGGTAATATATATTAGCATTAGCTAGCAAAAACAGCTGAGGTAATATATATATATATATATATATTAGCATTAGCCAACACGAACAACTGAGGTAATATATATTAGATGTAATTTACAGAAAGTCATTACCATTACTTGTTGCAGGATAATACAGTTAATACTATAACTTTGTTAGTTAAATGAAAATGTTTATTTGTAAAATGAGAGAACGTGTGTACATATCGAAATCACTAGCAGCAGGTTTTCCATGACATCAGCATGACCATATAACTTTAGGCAACGTATAAATATACCAAAACAAATGTCAAAGTTAATAAATAACCACTCAAACATCCTGTTGTATCCTTGATTCTCAAACTCGATCGGGGTCCGACACTGGTTCAAACATGATTGTACTGCTATGCTTCTCCAGCAGCCATGTTTCTTTCAGGGCTCACGCTAAGTAGTTGCCATGGTAGTGCAAAGCCATATTCCCATTGATGGGCTGCACCGAAGAAGGGGTGTGGTCATTCGTGGCTCATTATCATTTAAAGGAACAGACACTCAAATCAGCCGGTCTGAACAAGGCTAATTAGACATGGTGAGAAGGGTGGTGCTTGCTCTTGTGCCAATTTGACCAAAGCACATCAGACATTTAATTTAGACCCCACAAAACTGTGCTAACTTGTGGAAAAGGTTACCATTAAAAACAGTTGTGTGCTAAATAATGAGCGGTTAGTTAATGAACTGATTATTTGTTTAAAATGGCCAGCTTGGACACTTGCCTAATATGTGCACGTTTCCTACAAGGCCACAAGTAAAAATCACAAATTTTGCGGAGATGTGCCGAGACGTTATTTTTGCGCCCTCTCTCCACTCAGATGGTGCAGTGCTCATAATCATCAATCATCCCTCATTACTGACTTAAAGAAGATACTGGGCCTTTTTGGTTCTGGCAAAAACAGCATGTTAAACCCAGCTTGACCTCAATGTGACTCCCACACCGGATAACAACCTTGAACCAGTGGCGACATTCAACAAAAGGCACCAGAGCCCTTTATCCACTCAACACAGTCATCTGGATCAGGTTTCAGGAGCCATTGCTGGAGATGCCCACTAAAAATACACCAGTGAACATGGAAGAGCTGGCCTAGAGTGGTCTGGAAGATCATTATCTCAGGTTGGAGGAAAACAACGTGCTGTCGGGGTCAGGATGGAGGCCACACAAGGACCTCCATACCCCTTTATTAAACCAGGAGAAAAATGGGTCCAACATGGCATAACCACTACGCAGTCTTGCAGTACTGTGTGCTCCCTTAACAAGAGATGAGAAGTGTGAGATGGCGGGAAATGAGTGCTCAGACTGGCTATCAAACGGTTAAACAGCTGCAGCCATTTGATGGATCTAAAGTGACAATTCCATCTTAAAAGGCCAATGAAAACCATAAAAACCAAAACCAATACAGGGTTTACAAAAGACTCCAAGACTAAAACGGCACCACCTTTCTCAGAAGGCCAAGCATTAGCATATCAAAGTGCCATGTGGAAACCACAGCACTGTAATATTTACTCAGCTGCTGGTGGTGCTTCTGGCCCATCCTCCACAGCAGACTCCTACACCCCCCCCCCCCCATCCCCAAACAGTGAGGGCCAACCCACATGAGAGCAAAACAGTGGGCCATGACCTAAACTTTAAATAAATAAATAACCATCCCCTGGGTAACACCGTGGACTGCACATCCACTCGTGGTGTGACGGTGTGCACTGTTGCTCAGCAACAGATTAGCCTGGCCCAACTCTTAAGAGCAGTGATTCATGGAGCAACACTTACACCCTCTCAAATCATGAGCAAAGGAGTTCCCACACATTAATACCAATGCAGCTCTTGACCGCAAGCAGCCTTTGACTGTTCAAATCATCCATGAATCTGTTGTCCTCTTGAAAAGACTCTTTCTGTGACTTATAAAAGGATCCCATACAAATCTTTTTCTGCTCAGGTAAAGATATGATTCTTCTTTGTCCATATTTAAGAGAGTCGTTACAAGACGAGCAGCCATGCCATTTCTGACATCCCATTGAAAAAGAACATATAAACAGTGCCTTCATAGAAATGTACAATACACTTGAACACACCTCATTCGGTATGTGTGCCTAGTTTGTGCTCAAGAATTTGATTCGTTTTTATCAAAATCCAACAGGTCAGCAGTAACGTGGCCCAGATATATGAGAGAGTTGTACCCTGCTCAGTGCTTAAGCAGAAACCATACTTTCTTTCAGGGTCTGAAATAACAACTTCACCTCCAAGATTCCACAGACACAGAACACAAGCAGGTCTTACATCTAGCGTTTGAATAAGGTTTGTATAATGTATAATCTATAATCTTTCCTCACCATATGTTGCAAATGAAAGGACTCGGTTTAATTAACCCCTAAAGATCAAACAACATGCACAAAGTAAGCGAGCAGCATATCCACCCACAGTTCACCGAATTAAATAGAAATAAGCTGCCGAACATTTAAATGAATTCACAAACGTTTTATCATCTCCAAAATATTACAGTGGGAGTCGATGTATGTACATTGTATTAATGGAATTACAGAACTGAAGCCTTTAAGAATCAATGTATCAATCTAAATCAATGGATTCTTGCATTGTTTGAATTTTGACTCCTTGCCAATGACAATAATAAGCAGAAATAGGCCATTTAAAATTGCTACCATTCCACACCACAACCCTGCAGACATCACCACACCACCATAGAACATTATAGTGAAGATGCAATAGAGAAATATGGTGTCATGTTCCCAGTACGTGTGCTAATTCATGCCCTAACCTTGTTACATGTTCAGGAACACAGTTGTTTCAACATGGCAGTAAATCCATATCCCTCTTTTACCTTCCTTAACTGTGCACTGTCTCACTCCCCATCTCACTCTCAGTCTCCCTCACCATATATCAATCTTCTCGGTCATTCATAAATTCAGGGGAAAAAAATTCCCCTTTTAGTTAATTGCCGGACAAATTTAATTTCTAAAGAGGTCCTCCAAAGAGCAAGAGGTAATGAAGTTGGGATGTCTGGCCCGCCCGCGTCACTGCCCCACCCTGTTTCACGGAGGCCAGATACATGCGTGTGCACCACATCAGGTGCCCGCGTTACAGTTGCACAGTTATGTAAGCGTGAAGAGCTCTGCAGCTCCTGCACATTGTAGGCAACACAGTCCCCCTGCTTGAGCTGTGAAGGCTCTGAAAAAGACAGGCAGCTAAAAAGTTGTGAAGGATAAATCTTCCTGCCGCCTTCATACCCCACCGCCTCCCAGGCCTCCTCCAACTCGTCCCGCTCCCTCAAAAGGGACAGCACTGGTGCGGCCTTGAACTCCGGGGACATGGGGTAGGTCGGAAATGGGGTGGGGTGGGGTGGAGTGGGTGGTGGGTTTGGGGGTAGGAGAGATGACATTCATCAGTCCGTAAGGCTTCGGCCACACACGGGCCCGCGACCTTCAAAAGTCTGTGTATGGGTGTAGGATGACTGTCATTCAACTGAGCCACCTCCCTCAGTGGGCTGTGCCCAATATAACCGCAAGGTAGTTAAATTAAGACTCCGTCGAATAACAGCCCTAAGTCCACTTTAACCAACACCCCTAGAATGTCCTCCTGAGCCTGCAATTATGCTGAGCCTGCTGCATCAGGAACCACTGCGGCCTCTCTTCCAGTGGCCATTAGAGATGCCCAGAAAAGCTGGACCAGGAGCAGACATTCGGTCTGCCCGAAACAGCCAGGGCCCAATCCATCAGCCAGCCCCCGTTAAGTCCTCTGAACTCGTCAATCATGGATATCTATTAAAGACAACCAGGCTAGAAATAGGCCTGAAACAGTGAAGCGCCATAAAGTGTCTCTTAAATTCACCAAACCGCCCATAATCTGAGTGACATGAAGGACTGAACTGTTCATGAGAGCAATACTGAGCTCCGTCTTATCTCTTTAAGCACACCGTCATTGTTAAGGGTGTAAGACGAGCGAAGACACGTTGTGGACAATAACGTAACAGCTTGTTCTTGAAAAGGAACATGGGACATACAGTGTGAACCTACTCCTACAGATAACACTCTATCATCATCTCCATACAACATTCAATAATCTCTTAACCTGTTGGTAGATCTCCAAACGACTCAGCAGTTTGTAGCCATCCACACCTCTCTCTCTCTCTCTCGCTCATGCACCTCTACCTGCAGTGGTAACTCAGTATGAAACAGTTCATGTTGAAAAACGCAATTATCCGAAACCTGACTCACCGAAGACCCACTCCAGCCGCCGCCTCCTCGGTAAAAGCGGAACGAGTGGTCTCGGTGCACGAGGGACGGCGGTTCGCACGTGCCTCGTAAATCGCGTGCATAATACTGGTCCACTCTATAAAAATGTCACCAATACACCTCACTCGCCCTGGGCTGACATTTCTATTCCACAGATGGAAAAATCATTCCTGTGTGCCATTGCTGACAGATGAGCTGGCACCCGGAGACATGATTTAAGATCCTTCTTTTCCTTTAGCCCTACACTTTTGCTTATGTCATTAGTTTAATACAGGACTCTTTGCTTGCATTTGGTTTTTTCCGTGCAACCCCAACCCCCCCCCCTCCTCCTCCTCCCACCCACCACCGCTACCGACCGTCCTCCCACTCACAAGCCACATTGTGTGCCAATTACAGAGGTAGGGGAAACGTCTTCTTTAAAAGACGATGCAGTACAGATCTTTGCTGGCTTGCTCACACTGATCTGGAGGCCAGGTCCAGATGGATGTCTTTGGAGCAAAGCCTGTGCTTGTGTTGGGCGCTCTCCATCCGATTGATCTGACCTCCATCTCAGTGGGTCTCCTCCATCTCGTTGTGGCCCTACTGTGTTGTTGTTGTTGGTGGTGGTGGTGGTGTTGTCCCCCTCCCCTCATCAAACTATGAATAATGCAGCTCAGTCTCCATTACGGTCAATCAATTATGGGTCATGATTGAGGGAAGTGATGGCCAGGGGATGAATATTAGCTTGTGAACACTGAACCACAACATGCACACCCATAGAGAACACACACACACACACACACACACACACACACACACTAAAAACCACACTCCACTGGTATATCCTTTTTGTTTACAGCTCCGTCGTTCTTTGTTGCACTCACACAACAGCATTTTTAATTCACTCTCGGTTAATTGCATTCAACATGAAGGTCAAAGTCCCATCACATGAGGCCTGTAATTCAAGTGATAAACTTGCATGGTAATTTCACTGAACAAACACAGAGCAAGAGTTCACAAACCTGCATTTTGTACTCAGACTGTTCACCCCTGGGGTCGCCTCAAAGCATCGTAACACCAACTGAAGTGTGTTTATCAGGGAGCTTGGATCGACACGACACTATTGAAGCGTTTGTTTGGTTTCTATTCAGGCTCGCCGACAACCAGGAGACATTTAAAAAAGAACCGATGCAAAGCTCAAGGGACAAAAATAAATAAATAAAAAAATTTTTTCTTCCCCTTTTTCACAAAGCACTAGAAATGAAAGCTTCAGCATATTCCAAACCAGCACTCCAAATTCTATTTGTGTGCAGGGGCAGGGCTGATTGCAACACAGCAAGCATTTGCCAGCGTAGATTAAGCAGCGTAAAATACAGGGCTGGCACAGATGCCAGCTTCCATGCAGCTACCATCCCTACAGTTACCGATTTGGTAAAAATGCAGAAAGTGGGTGTGAGGTTACACAAATCCAGAATGCACACACACACACACACACACACACACACACACACACACACACACCTTCAACATTTCTTTTTATTAATGACCACAATGACGCTTACAACTGTGTATATAAAATGCCTCTTCTCCCAAACTTTAAAGAGTACCATTTACAAACACCTGAACTAATAGGTTTGTGACCCATTAGCCTGTGGCCTCTGACCTTTTGACATTCACTACTACTCTCCATGGATCCATACTGACTGGAAGGGTAACGAACTTAATAAAGTCTCAGAGCCAAAATCTATACTCCTAGTTATCACTCTGAGCAGCACAGTGTTCAACAGTTAACAAACATGCATAGAAATAACTCACTACGTGCTTATCTCATGTTAGGAAAATGATAAGAAATACTTTATTGGATTTCTTACCTTCAAAAAAACAAAAAAAAAAACAACAACAACAAAAAAAAAAAAACACATTTAAAGATGCCCTTCTGGAGGATACACAGTTCACACCAAAAGCGAATCGAAGAGTTTAACCTGAATATTTTCAGATATGGCAAAACACTGCAATCTATAGGTAAAAATATTCCGGAGTTCAAGACGTACGTGCATCCGTCATGGTCAAGAAGGCTATAGGACCCGAGGGAGCTGCATTACTAAGGATGTTTTGTAGACCTCCTAAAACGAGCTAGCGCAGACTACCGAAACTATTAGGATCAACAACAATATATTGATGTGCCATGCAAGATCGTCAAAGACACAAGACCCCTCTCTATTTTTGCATGTGTTGTTTTGTGACTAAATAGAGCGGACGGAGCACCCGAATTCTCATTGGCTTACTGTCTTAGCACTTGTCATGCACGCTGTCTGCCGTTCTTCATTTTCATGTCATCTGGGTGACTAAAGCCTATTCACGAAACAAAATGTTCACCCTCAACAGAGCAGATTCGTATACTCAACCTATGTATACGAGTAAAACACAGACTACAGTGGAAAACCGACGCTTGGCCACAATGAAACAAACGAAACGTCGGCCACCTCGACATCACCACAGTGTGACATTCGCGCTTTTTGCTTATTTTATGCGCAGATGTTCAAACGTAGTCCGTTGCAACCCACATTTTAACGTAACAATGCGGGCTGGCGCATTAGATCAAACGGTCGGTTCGCGTAGTCTATCGGTCGTTCATTGTTTTAAACACGTAATGTTACGAATTAAGATTAAACGTTTAACCTCAATTCAGCACGTACCTGCTCAAATGGATTTAGATGAGATTCCTTTGAGAATTACGCTGCGTTTTCGCAAACGCGCGACAATCTTCGACAGCATGTTCATAGGTTTCTTCCTATTGCGGGCAACACCAAATTCACCGGGTATTCGGTTTTGAAGCGCGCGAGGCCCACGACGTCTCTTCACTACACGAACGACGCGATTTTCTTACGCTTTCTGCGCCGCGCGTCCACCAGTACAGCCCCGAGTCCTGCAGTCGATTGACTGAATTGTTTATTGAAGGTATCCCCGGCACTCTGCAATGCCATCTACACTCCTGCTGTACCCAGCATGGACGCCAGTCTTAAAGCTACAGTACGACTTATTCTCCTCCTACCAACCCCATGATATAATTAGGGAGACCTATATTAAGTCCCTGTATGATTACATGTAAGGCACGAGGGAGTTTCATTTCCTCGGGCGCATACCTGTTCATTACATGTTAACATACTGCAGGAGTTTCATTTCAGCTACTGTTATAAATAGATTTAAAAGTCTGCAGAAAAGAATTTTATTCAATACGTTTCTAAAACCTTAACATGCAAAACCATGTATCAGTTATTGCTTAGCATAATCGATGAATCCTGCAGTCTATAATAGCTTTTCCATCAAGATAGTTCCGTCACGCAATCTATGTGATTCAAATGTTGACAGTTTTTTAAAAAAAAATCTTTTGCTTCGTAAATCTACATTTAATTTTAAACCTTAAAAGGAAGAAAACATTTATGTTAATCTGCCCCCCTCCCCCACCACCCATTTATTTTGCTGTAAACATCCTGCAGAATTCACAGTCTCCGTCTTTTCACCCTGTTCACACCTCAGCACCCTGCGTGACCTGCCTTTACTTCTGGCTCAAGCGAACAAGAACTGCTGAGGCTCCCCAAGCCCGGGCCCCTGCTGGGTGCCACTACCAGCGATACAGAGTTTCACAGCTCGCCTGAATCTGAAGACACACAAAGGTGTTTCTGCCCCCCCTCCCCCCAGCAGGCCCATGCTCCTATTCAAAGCTTCAACCTGTTTCACAGTTTCAGGCGAAGCTGCACAGACAGGGGTTTTTTTTCCTACTAATTATGCATTTTAAGAGGTCAAAGCTGAGGTCTGATTGGGTATTGCTGAGGACACTAGTAAATCGTCAGCTTTCTCCTACGCTTTGCTCGAAATTGTCTGTGCCAGCTCTGTCATCCAAAATCAGTTTGTTTTTTAACAAGCCAGTACATTCTAATTTTGCGCTTTAAGAACTCAAAGCTTGATATTCTTATTTTTGAGCCTTAAAAACTCTGAATGCTGAATTCAGGCCATGATTATCTTCAAAAATACCTTCATAAAGAGTAAACAAGCAGGATTAAGAACAGTGCCTTTTTTACACTGACATTAATGTTGTAACACGTCACTGTGAGCTATCATGTACAGCTTAGTCATAAGGGTCGAGTTACATTATTTTCTTTAATACCGCAACAGAAATAAACAGTTAACAATTCAAAGAGCACGTCCAACCTAACCAGTGCACTGTGAACCAGTGTCATGTATCAGACCTAAACAAGGCAGACTTTGGCCTTAGTACTTGATGATTACAAAGAAAAACATCAGGCTTGCCAAGAGACAATGACCTTTGATTCAGCGGGTCTCGCTTGAACTCATGATGACCAGGAAAAGCACAGGATCCCAAGGGAGGCAAGTGCCCACAAGGATATGGGGTGAGGGAAGTTCTGACTGCTTTGTCACCTTTGGACTTTGTTACAAAGGTCGCTGTTTTGGCCACAAAAGAGAGAAAGAAATTACAGTTTAACACAATAATGACATGACCACTAAAAATAGATGGGTTTGGGTCAAGAAAGGGTAAACAAAGAAAAAAAAAGTAAGGAAAATAAATTAAAAACAACTAACAATCCTCAGGTTATAAAATGTTACACACTGAGAACACAGAAAACAAAAATTTAGTTTATAGTGTTTTGTAAATACAGTTTGTGCCTTGAGGTAACATGGTGTTGTAAAACATTCAGTAGCAATGAAGATACGTCACAGTAGCACCATATAAAATGATTATTATGGTTGTTTGTGGTTAGCATTAATCTTTTCTCTCCATGTTTGTGTGTCAAGGATTGTGATGTACACATAACGATCACTCAAAAAACCTTTGTCAGAGGCATAACTTCTCCTGCCAAAAGTGTTCACTTACAGTCCACTCTGAGAAATACAAACGCCAACGCCTGTCGAGAAACAAACAGCCTGCAAAATGATCTGATCCCAAAATATTCTCATCAGGCCTGTGATGCACCTGATGCAGTTTCAGAGTCTCGGGGGGGGTTCGGCTGGATCTTCTGAGCTGACAGAAGCCCCGTGGCGCGGCGACCTGAAACCGGTTCGCCCGAGGTGGACCTCTCGGCCGGGTTAGGACCCCGCGTCGTGACGGCGGCGGCGGATTTCACAGAGAGCCGTGGATCAATACGCTCTGTTAATGCATGCAGCCTGCACACACAGCACACACTGATATTATAGATGCTTAAGATCTGTCACAGTCACAGCAGCAAGCGGGTGAGCTCTGGAGGAAATGCAGCTCAGCCACAACGCTCCTTGTGCTTTCTCTTCGTCTTCCTCTTCCTACTCTGAAAATCATACTAATAAGCACTAATTCAATAATCAGTTATATGAAAACCTTTCTTTCAAATGCGTGGTTAACAAAAATGAAAATGTCCTGACAAGAAAAAAAAATCACAGAATGTAGCAAGATGCAGCGACAGAGAGAGAGAGAGAGACAGAGAGAGAGAGAGAGAGAGAGACAGACTGAGAAGGCATTACCATGTGCAGGACTCTGACACAGTGCCCCTCTGCGTCTGCAGGGGTGAGTGGATTGTGGGGGCGGAGGACTTGGCGTTAGGTGCAGGCCGGGTCTCGCAGTGCTTGCACAATGTGCAGCCATGTGTGCCAGCTTCAATGGCGTCTACGTTCGACTCCTTCTCCCTGACGCTCCCATGAGCCCTGGTCCCTCTCACAGGCAAACATCTCATACAGTTCTGACATTCTGTGGCTTAAAACCTCATTGACCAGACACTGAGGCATGAAAGATACACAGACTAATATCACTAGTATTGCTATTGCTAGAATGTTGATTTGTTGTTGTTTTTGTTTGTTTGTTTGTTTGTCAAAAATAGATTGTAGTCCATACTATATACTCTGTGGAGTTCAAATTAGATGTTCTGAGTCCTTAGTGTGAAGTTAAGAGTCTAAACTATCTGCTCTTTTTTTTTATGCTAAGCGTTGTTAATCTCTTTCTGAGAGCCGCCATAATCTGCGAAGCTCCATCTAACCCCATCAAACGTTGAACTTTTCCATGCTTATGTTAATCTCATGAACATCCCTTTTATCAATCTGCTGTAGATCCACGTTTATTTTGCCTCAGGCTATTGTCTCCCCCACATAAGCCACCTCCCATTTTAATACTCTGTTCAACCTGAATGGAACATGTATCCCTCTGCTCTGTGTGCACGCCTTCATTTAAAGAGCCTAAAAAATGGAAGGAGACTTAATAAGACTTCAGCTCTCAGCAGGCTTATGGCGTTGAGGTTTAGTGTAGCTTAGCTCTGCCTAAAATATAATGTTGGGTAAGTGTTACCAGTCAACGTCAGGCCAAGGCAAAGATGTTCTCCATCTCCTCGTGTGGGTTTGCTTCATTAGCTCTGTGCTTAGCATCGCTCTTGTGCTTTGTGTGCCAGAGATTCTGAGTTACAAGATTAGCTTTGAGCTCTCAAAGGAGTGAATATGTACTGAAGCTTTTACTTTGCCATCCTGCATAATTTATGTGTTTTCTTCAGTTCTAACTTTGGAAATATTTTTAAAACTATAGATCAAATGAAAAATAGACAAAAATGTTTCAGCTGGCTAAATCGCAGAATTCACGTGGCTCAGGAAAAGGAACAAAGAAAATTTCTCTTTTCTTGTTAATATTTATATGATTTCTTTCCCCGCATTTCTGTGGTTGGCCTACATTCCTTCCAAAAAGTCGTGTCAGAATGGCCCATACATCAGCTGGACCTCAGGAGTGTGTGTGTGTGGATGGAAGGGAGGCACGCTAGCTCCAACGCAGCCGCGCGATTCGCCAGACCGGCTAGTTCCCTTCCTGCCTTGCCACCCCTCCTCCCAGAATGCTTTGTTTCTGCATCTTGCTGACCCAGTTTGTGCTCTCAGACTAATCCCTGTGGCCCGTTGCCGTGGGTGGTCGCGGTGAAACCTGCCTCCCTGCCTCTCCCTCATTAGAATATCAGATAGCGCAAAAATAAGAGTCCTCAAAAAAAAAAAGAAAAAGAAGAACAGAAAGAACAAGAAAAGAACAAGGAACTTGGAGGGATTTGGAAGTGCAGCATTATGTGTGTTGTCTCGAGGGTCTCAGCTTGAACTCGTTTACCATAGGCCTCGGCCTCCAATCACACGGCTCATTCTGAATCACCGTGTCAACGGCATTGTGTGCTGGACTAAGCCTGTCTATTCTTAGTGTGCAGGCTCAACATTGGTGCTCAGTATCACAAAGTCCAGTGAAATGTAACCTAGTTTGAAAGTAAAGCCATTCTATTCATCAGCTCACCTCTGAAGCTCAATAGTGCAGGTGTGTCCCACCCCCCCTCCCCACACACACACACACATTGCCTGGTGTGAAGCTTGTTGATGTACAAATTTAAACAAGGTTGAACGGACTTGCTGTGATACATCATTGCCAAGGGCCCACTCCTATTTTGATCAGAGAAAAATAACTCTAATTGACAATGTCATTTGTATTCCACTGACATGAAATGGAAATTGCCATGTTTTTGTAGGGAACAGCATTTTTCCTGACAGAGTTCTGAAATAATTTACCTCAGTCCATCAGTGCTTGAACTCAGAGACTTGAAGAGATCAGAATGAGCTTTTGATTATGTTAGAACTTTCATCGTTCTGGTTTTTACGATCCTTTTCAGATTGCTGAGTCCCTGGTTAATAAATTGGATCTCACTCAGGCTCTTCCCTCTCTGAAGTAAAGCAACGTAATTACAGAAACGATCTTTAATTAGGGCAAAGAGAAGAATTATCCAGCTGTGGCCAGCACAGTCTTCTTCAACATCATTTTCTCTTTCAGTGAGCCAAAAAATCAAAGAGGACATTGTGGTGCTAAAATAACGAAAGAGGACAGAGTTCCTCATAAAGGCACCTTGAGTGTTTTTCCGTGTCTTTGTTTTTCTCTCACCTTTATTTCGTCACAGAAATCAGAGGCCACTGCGATATTATTTTCTGCCCTTCACAGCAGACATGAGATCAGCATTCTTCACTCCTCCCCGAACCATAACCGTTTCGAACAAAACCTGAACTGACATCGGGCCGGAGCTGGCATCAATCAAGAACTCTGCTGGAGAGGCAGACTGACAGATAGACGCTCCAGTCAGGAAAACAGTGCAGGGCAAGGAGAGTGGGCGGGGTTAGGGGGAGGGAGGGAGGGTTGGGGGCCGGGATCAAGCCCCTACCCTTGTTTGCCATTGGGCTACAGGGCAGCCAGTGCAGGAAGGGTCAGGCTATTGACACGCCGCCCTGATTACTTATTAGCAGACCAGCAGGAGGTAGTCTGGGTGTCGGAGAACTCCTACACGCTGGTACACCAGTCTGAACCATTCATCGCAAATCCACCCTCATTCTCTCATTATTCGAGGGAAGGTCAGTGACCTCTGACCCTCGAGCCTGAACTGAGAGGACACAACATGGATGCTGGTATTTAAAAGCAACCTTGCAAAACCCGTCTGCGCGTCTGAATGCTGAGGCCAAGTTTATCGCTCTTTATCGTGTATGAATGCGTGATGAATTGTTGAATGTGTATGTTGTATGTGTGTGTGTGTGTGTGTGTGTGTGTGTGTGAAGGTGGTGTGTGTGTGGGTGTTTAGGATCTCGGTTGCAGCATATACACAAAACCCATATTATTAGAGCAAAAATGTTCTCCAGCACTGAAGGCCAAGCTTCATAAACTTGCTCTACGAGCGGAAAATAGCAAAAGTGGATGTCTTGAATTTTGAATGATTCCAATTATGTGACTAATAGATTAGATTAGGAAACTGAAGAGAGTAATATTGAAATGTAAAGCAGAACTCATTCCTCAGCACTCGGAGAAAAGAATAGCATTGCAGAGCATGTTTATGATAAATGCTTATTTGCAGCCTAAAGGACAAAATCAGTTATTTAAATCCTTATCGTTACACATCACAGGCTGCTCTATTTGCTACAATTAATTGCATTCCCATTGGGCAATTATTTCCCCCTATGACTATTTCATTTTACAGCTCGTATAATGCAGCTGGTTTTCAGCCGCCTGCTCACAGAAAAATGAAACGGTCACATTTTGGATCAGGTGCTCGTTCACGTCTATTTAAGGGCATCTCTCAATTTGTTTGTGATACTAAATAAAACACAGATGATGAAACCTCATAGGTAAACTAAGTAGGCTGACCTTGGCCTGCCACCGTAACACAACCCTCAGAATGATCTGCAGCTCAGCAACCTTGTACTGCCCTCTATTATCAGGCCTCTCTCTCTCTTTCTCTCTCTCTCTCTTTCTCTCTCTCTCTCTTGCTCTCTGTCTCTCCCCCCCCACCCTCCCCCACCAGAGACTTATATCTTCTTATCTCTGTCTATGCACACAGATTTTACATAGCTCAGCTAATAGACTCAGATGTGCATTTTTCTGAACTGTCATCATGTTCCTGTTTAATACAATACAGAAGAATGTATCCAGAGGTCAGAGGGGTCAGGCACCCCCCTTGCTACTATAACCGCCCCCCCACCCGCACCATCATAGCCTAACTCTGATCGATTTGCAGCCGTGAGAAAGCACATGAAAGTCCTTTGCTGACAGCCTTCTTTGGCTTGACCAGTGCGTCTTGTTTTTGCATTTCCAGGTGACTAGCTGTTGGTGACGAGTGGGGGGGCGGGATGGCAGAAAAATGTGAAGGCGTCAGCAGCTCCTTCATGCCCCTCCCCCTAGCAACCCCCCCCCCAGGTCCCCCATTCATGGAGTAATTACTGCAAATCGCAGAGGCAAGCAGGAGAGGGTCTGAAGGAGTCTCATCCTTTCTGATGCTCCATCTTTGCAATTTAAACCAGCAGCGATCTCTCTAAAGGCCTACCACAGCTGCAACAACACATTTACACGCCACGATTTTCAAACTTGTCCTTGTCTGCTGAGCTCCTTATCTGCAATGCCCTTCGTTATTATTCCAGGAAAATAACTTTGTGCTGAAGGTGAGCACAGCCTTGCGAGATGCAGGAACCGAGAGTGCTCACCCCCCCCCCAAAATCCCCCTCGTCTTCTTGCATTCTGCAGCACTTTCAGTTTTATGCATTACAAAACTCACCTCCTTCATATGTAGAGGAGTCACCCTCATGGTGGAGGTGCGCATCACACACAGAGGTGAGATTGCTACATGTAACATGCACCGAGAGACCGGTGCGGGTTAAACTTTGATGTTACGGGAAGATGATGTCACGGTTCAAGGGCAGATGTGGACTGGATAAGCAAGCAGGCTTCCTCGTTGTGTGGCTGCAGAAATATCAGAACCACGCGTGCTTGAAAACAGCTGAAGGTCTGTGTGGAATTTCACCGGTCCCTTTCAGTCCTCAAGACACGAAGAGGAAAGTCCCAACTTTTGTTAACTTCGAAGATGTTACGAAGTCAGACAAACCAAAAAAAGTAAAAAACAAAACAAAACAAAAGTACTGACGGTGTTAGTCGTTATTTTCCGGTTTCCTCCTTGTGAGGACTTTCTGCGGGGCAGACATCCCTGCGTGGAATTCTTGGTTTATGCAACTGAATTAACCCAAGTGTGGCTCTGATTCATGCGCTAACTGGCAGAGAACAGGCTCAACACGACAGTTCTCCCTGCCACCCCCTCAGAGTGGGCATCACACATGCACCCCCAGCTCACAGCTCACCATCACTCACAGATGGCACTTACTCGGCTCAAACAGGACACAGGAAGCCCTGTGCCAGCCAGAACTTTTTTTTTTTTTTTTAATTTTTTTTAAAATCTGCCAATGACTATACGGTGCATTAAAAGGCATTTAGTACACCGCTGTGATGCTCACAATGTGAGATGGCTTTGAATTTCTAATCCATAGCCATTGTTCTTCAGCTAATAAGTTTTCTATCTCCACTTTAGAGTCCTGTGACGTTTGGCTCTGTGATGATTTTAGTTTGTTTTATTTCATTCTGAATATTACAAATTGAGTGTGTTGATCTTTCTTCTGATCTTGAAAATGCTTTTTTTTTTTTTTAAATTCCACACAGAGCACAGTAAAAAGTTCCCAAACCACAGAACATCTAACTGTTAGGTTAGAAACACACCGGTCCCTGGTTACTTAGAGGTAGAAGGTGATTGATTTATTGACAAGTAAACACTGGTCAAGCTTTTCATCCATAGCCACTCTGTTAGGAAGCTTATTTGCAGCAAACCTTGGGAGGGCTGGGAAAGTGAGTAAAACAGTATTGATTTTGCCATTGATAGTAGCATTCCTGGTATTGATCTGGATCAAGTATCTGTCATCTGCAGAGCACCACAATTTCCACTGGTAGTGGGTTTGCAATTAAACCCTGATTAGCATTCCAGGCATATGAGTAATTTGTTTTAATGGAAGTTCATTAAATTGGTGACTTTCTTTTGAGGTCAAGGAGATCTCATACTGCCTTAGGGTTTAGTTTTTCAATCACAGTTAGGTGAGATGCACCTACCTTAGGGTTTAGTACTTCAGTCAGTTAGGTGAGATACATCTGCCTTAAGGGTTTAGTATTTCAATCAATTGAGTTTTATGACAATGTGTGCCAAAAAAACAAAATTTTGATTATTTTGCGCACCAGATGTGGATTTACTTTACTAGCAGTATTTAACCCTAGGAAAGATCTGACAATGTTTCCTTGAAGACATAACCTAATGTCTTTTTAATTAAAATTATTACAACATTTGAGCATAAAATTAACATGTGTCTAAAACTATCTGAAAATATACTTTTACAGACATCATTTCCATTTACAGACTTTAACTAACAGAGCATATGAATAAAAATCTCTAATAGGGTATTTTCTGAAGGTTGAATATAGCTTGATTGCTACTGTAGTACAGACTCCCAAACTAGCCCAATTAAAGTGAATGAAAAAGGCCAAGATTATAGCCTGCAAGCCCCCCCCACATCTCCTGTGTCCACAGTAAAATCAATAGCTTGATGTAGGTAACTTGGGGAAGACATGGGGACAGTCTAGACAGCCCAGCTCCATTTCATGCACCACTGCCTATAAACTCAAACATCATGCTCGACCCTGGCTAGTCTTCACCCTATATTCTCTTCACAGGTACCACACTCGCTGACACACACACACACACACACACACACACACACACACACACACACACACACACACACACAGAACTACAGGCACTCATTCACATGAACAAATATTCTCACATGAGCACCCACTCGTCCTGAGAAAACAACATGCTAGCAGCTCCTCCACTGATCTCCTGCCAACTCAAGGACTGCTGCGCAGGTGCTAACTGTATCTACAACACTGGGTCATTACATAATGGAAAAAGAGAACTGGTATTAAATTAATATGAGGTTTTATGTTTTATATAATAGTATAAAACAGCTTGGAAATACAATAATTTCTTCCCATATACACAGAGATCTTTATAAGTCCTGGTAGAGGGTCTACATGGTCACTCTATAATACTTACAGGTAGGATCCCTGGAAGGATCATTCAACTCTAGTTCAAAATGACAAACAATATGGATACAACAGAACTATCTTCATTTCCATAAGTAAGCAGTGGCATCATTTGATATCTCTCGCCTCCGCACTATTTCTTAGACTTCCAAACTGTTGTTGCCAGTTCCTGCCAAACTCTTGGCAAATAAGTCTAACATCAGAAGACCCACTCTGTTCCAAATCAGGTGCCTATAGCTAAAGAAAACATGGAATAACGTGACTGGTGAAGTTTGCACACATTCATGCACTCGTGTTGGACTCCTGTCTGCCTTGTACAACTTACTACTGACAGCAGAGAAGGTGGATTGGAGAAACCAAGTAAAAATTAAACTTCACAAAGGGACTGGGAACGTGGATCAAAATGGTCTTTTTTGTGCTTTTGTTTTGTGTAAATAAAAGAGGGATGCTGTGATACTTGACTCTCGGGATGTAACACCACATGTCAACCCTAAAAGGAGAGATAGGCTTCTTGTCTTGGTTTGTAGCATTTAGTGAATGCTGAGGATCCGCTCTGGTGCATTCTGAGGCTCTGCTCTGGCACATTCCTTGGATCCACTCTGACACGTTCTGACGACCCGGCTCTGACACATGCCGCAGAGCCGCTCTGGCAGGCACTGCTAAAGAGCTGCTCTGGTACATCTCCTGCTGTCTGCTTTGTCTGCTATTTCCTGACACGTGTCATCATTATCATCATCACCAGCTCGGAGCCACAGCTCACCACTCATGGAAGCGTCTGCTGTGCAGATCACAGTGAAAGGCTTGTCACCTTCTTATCTGGTATCAGCCACGCTTCTTCGCTCTCCACTGAAGGCGCCTTTAAGATGCTCTCGCCACGTCTCTTGGTTTTCTTCTTGAGTGTGCGTCCATTTCACTTGATCTATAAGTTCTGCTGGATGCATCCTTTTATGCATATTGTTACACTTGACTTATGACCAAAATCGTTTGGTATGGTCAAAGTGCCTTACGTTTAATACCAGTGTGACTGTCGTTTGGTATGGTCCAAGTGCCTTCCACTTAATACCATTGTGACTGTCGTTTGGTATGGTCCAAGTGCCTTCTGTTTAATGCTATTGTGACTGATCCCTTGGGTCATTTTTTTCCACCAAAGGGTATCTAGAGATCTTGTATCTCATTGTACTTTGGAGAACAGGGTGCTTGCATTTCTCCTTAACATCTTCCGAAACAATAAAAATCACCTCTTGGTAGGAGTTAAACAGATTTACGAGGAAAAACATGCAATGCCTCCTGGGAGCATCAAGAAATGATAAGACTTAAAACACTGACCCCCAAACCTATACAAGCAGGAACCACAGCCATAATTAAACCCCTCATTATTCCCCTCAGTGCCTGATATATAACATGTGATATTCATAATCAGTCACAGGAGACGTGGGTTTAGATGATAATATGTTTGGCAGGGATCATTTCCACATATTTAATTCGGAGGGCCATCCGCAGAGTTTGCTGGGAAGACGTATCCCTTAGTGCTCGAAAATACCCAATTAACACTGGGAAGGATCTGGCAGAGGAGTATTTGGGGAAATCAAATTCCTTTTCAACAGGGCCCTTGTAGGAAAGCAGGCAATAAGGCCCTTTATCTAATACATGCCAAGAATAATTAGGTTACCGAGGCCCTGCCTGTTGTTACTCCATAATTAGGCTAGCCTCTTATGGATTTGTGTGAGGACACATTGACCTTGGCAGTAGAGGAGGGGAACGCGTCGGGCGGCGTTGATGTCCAAGCGGCGGCCCGCCGGTGGAGCGCCCGCTACGTGATCGGGGTGAACCTGCCAGCGGCGGGAACCGAACGGCGAGCCGCAGCGGAGCAGGAAAAAGACGCTGGAAGCGGCGGACACGGAGATGAAAGGGAATACGCGATGAAGTGCGCCGAGGTCCTCGAGGAGAAAACACAGCCCCTGCCTCCGCCTCCTCCCTCCCTCTCTGTTCCTGCTCCTCTCCGTTCTCCTGGCCATGAACAGAGGAGCAGATATGGTGCATCGGCTCTTAGCAACTTGGTTTGGAATAAGAGGTGAACAAATGTATTGTTCAGGTCCTTGTTGGAAGCTTTGAACACAATAATGACAATAATGATCGAAATGCAAGTCTTAATATGCCTAGAAATCAAATTTATGCAGACAAGTGTTGTTTCTTCATTTTTTCGGTAAGTACTTTTATGACTTCTAGTGAAAAAAAACTAATGTGACTTAATGATCATAAAATATGTTCAATAAAGTCTTTTACAAATATCCAAACACTAAATATTAAACAATAAACTTGCTGTATATATATATAATAGGATTCTGAAATGTGGCAGTGGATGGGATTGGATTCTGAAATGAATTAACTTTGTCTGAAGGAGCCATGCAGCTTTTCATATGAATGTAAGTTACTTCTGTGTGTTGAAATAGACCATTTATGAGTAGAACAAGGTTTTAGGAAATGATCACGTTGGGCAAAACCTTTATTGACATAAGGTTCCTGATTTTGAAAAAAAATTATTTTATTATTTAATCAAAAGATTATCAGGATTATCATTTAACCCCTCCCCCAAACCCCTCAAAATGCTTATTATAATTATTTCAATTCACATTTCATAACATCAAAAATGTTCAAATGGAAAATGTGAGTGTGAAAACAGCAAAGAATCTGCAACAGATTGCAGTTATCCAGGCAAAGGTCAGGCTAACCCACACCTTCAGCAGGGCGCTCTGCGGGTCAGCGGCAGGTCGCTGGCAGGTCACCAGAGGGTCAGGAAAGTGAACGCTCCTCCCCTTTAAAGTTGACGGTGAAGTCAAAGGTCCTGTGGAGGACAGCAGGGCTTGGTCTGAAGAACACTGCTATCCTGACATGAGTCCCGCGCTTCCAGGACAGGCCGCACGCCAAGTGACGTTCTGGATAGCTCACACCCTCAAAACTACCTTCATTCGGATCGACAGGTCCAGCACTACCCAGCACATGGAAAGTTGTACACGACTTGTGCGGAAAACTTGTCTATCAGCTGTTGTGTCCTCCAGAGACCAGCCCGGCAACTAAAGTCATGGACAGCGAGGGCGGGTGAACAGCTCTCCTATTGGGTGGTGCAGAACGGCTGGCTGAGCCCCACCCCCAATTAGCACTGAGGGCAAAAGTGATCGAGAGGGAGCGGCGGGGTGTGCGGTGGCTGGGGTGTGGGGATGGATGGTGGGGGGGGGGGTTGTTTGGGCAGCCCGATGCCAGACAGAGGGCACCAGACTGGGACTTTAGAGACCGCCACTCACCCTAATGCTGCCATTCATCAAAGCCTCAAATGGACTGTGGCAGTCTGACTTGACTCGGTGCCTGGTACTGACTCAGTGCCGGTTCCTTTGACATGACTCATTTCTGCTCGTTTAAATGCCAGTAATGGAGAAATGAACAGTTGGTCTTATTAGAACATGGTCATATTTGAAAGGAGGGGGGAAACAAGGATGCCAAAGTGATCCAAAGCAAATTTTATAGTGCTGAAATTTTTAGGAGGTAAGAAAAATGGCTGTAAATGCATCACTAAGAAGGTCCTTCGAAACAAAGTGTAGCCCTTTAATGTTTCTTTATTCGAATTGCAGTAACTGGCATTGTTTCGAAATATGTCTAGAGAAGGGGAGAGAATAAGAAAGAAAAAAGAGCAAAAAAGAGCAGGTCCCAACATTTTTGAAATTCTGAGCATTTTCGGCCCATTTAAGACTTTGAAATGAAATGGGGGTGTAGAAATCCAGCTCACACACTGTCACACTGCAGAAACACACTGCTAATGCTGCTCTAAAACATATGCAGTTATATGCTGTCACAAACTCCAAACTGTGTTAACATGGTATTAACACAAAAACTACAATTTAACCATCTTCCAGGTTTTATTTATTTGTACCAGTTGAACTTTCCCACCCACACACACACACACACACACACACACACAAAGATCATCACAAAAACATACAGCTTGAAGCACAATCTTTAGGGGTATTTCCAGTGACTTGTATATTATTATAGCCAATTATAGCCTACACCTAAACCTAACCCAAAACTTCGCAACACCAATTATTTTGTCTCTTTATAAAAAATGAAAAAACATTTTTGTAGAAAAATCTCTACAATTTTCCCCCTTTTGGGACAAGTCAAATGTCAAATCAACAAAATTGGTTTCCTATGCCTGCTTTTCTCTCATCATGAGGACATTTGGTCCCTGTCATTATGGGGATATGGGGACATTTGGTCCTTCCAAAGAGATCTACCCACATTCACACAAACATATCCACATGACCACACTACAGGGAGGCCTCTGTCCAAAAAAAACCCCTCTAAATAAACGAGTCACTGGGTGACCAAGAGGATACAGCTGGGACATCTATCTGCCTCCCAAGCCTGCTTCTGAATGGAAGAGGGGGAGAGAGAGAGGGAGGGGGAGAGGGAGAAAGAGAGAGAGAGAGAGAGAGAGAGAGAGAGCGGATGAGAGAGGAGAAAAGGAGTATTAGCCAGCTGAGCACAATGTGAGCACCTGGATGCAGCTTTCCCACACGGATCTCCCCCTATCCGGCCAAGTCCGGATACACTCAAAAAGACTCCCATGAAAGACCCTCACTGTCTGAACTCTCCTGCCCCTTTCCTGAACCACTCTTTCAGCTTATTGACTCCTCTTCCTGCTCTTTTAGTTATTTTTATTACATCACGTCTTAGCTTTAAAACCTTGCTGTGTGAAGCCTTGGAAAGTCTTGTGGTGACCCTAACTGAAGATTTCAGAAGGTGTTTGCAGCATGCATTGATAATACTATGGCTATTATAAACATGCCTAGCTCAGAGCGAAAGAGAGAAAGAGAGAGAGAGAGAGTGAGTGAGAGAGAGTGAGAGAGAAAGAGAGAGAGAGACTAAATCAAGAAATAGTTGTATTAGTGGCATACAATCAGAATTCTGCATTTTATTCTTTTGTGATGGACAACTTGGCTGCAAAAACCAATTACTCACAGTAAACACCATTAATAAACACAGTACCACCATGTTTTGTTGGTTAAATCTGATTCAGGCAGCAGAATTTTTAACGTCTTTTTAAATGCAGAAATATGAGGGTGTGAGGGCACCCATTTGTTACCCTCCTTGTGCTTTTGGTCATCAGTAAAGGGGGAGAAAGAGTGAGCTTATCTTCGGTTAATGTGCTGATGAGACAGCAGGAAGCTGCTCTATAAAAGGCTCTCTAAGCGAAGGGCAGAGAGGCCGGCGTCCCCGTGCGAATCCGAGGAACTGCAGGACAAAAGGTCAACCACCGCAGGACTGGCGGGAGCCCCGCCTGTGACTGTCTGAAAGAGCACAGGGTAGCACGTGGTGCCACCTCTTATTACCAGTTGCACAGCACGCAGCAAAGGTTAAAGTTCACCGTGGCAAAAGGAAGTGATGTGGATCTATGGCGCCACTGGTTACTTGAATGTATTTCCATGGAAAAATGGGGAATTGGGGAAAACGGCTGTTAGCTTTCCACAGAACTGACGAAGTAGAACATCACTTCACGTGCAAAGAACCTGTGGCAGTTGGTTCCACTTCAGTGTAAAGCCCTATACTCACCCAAGTACCCACAATGCTTTGAGAGCAGACGACGGTGGCTCTCTTCCCGTCTCTGATCTGAATATTCTCCCACCCATGAACTCAGTAAAACCCCTCCACCTAAACGCTGAAATGCAAAGCCCTCTTGAACATCCTGTCTCCTTCACTTAATCCCGCGTCCTGTTTGATTCTGCGAGCCTCTCGTCGTGGTGCTGGCATGAGCGGAGGGAAGGATGTTGTCACGCCTGGGTGGTTCTCTGATTAGGTGTATACCGTGGACTCTGCGATAAAGCGCCGGCCGTGTCTCAGGGTGGTAAGCTCCGTTCCAATTCAGGGAACAAGGACTAGCAAAACATATGTAACGCAGAAGACGGCGACGAACTCGATGTCTTCCCCGCCGTGCATGTGCACCAGCAGGGGATGATGGGACGCGCCTCGAGACCTGAATTTCCTGAGCAGGTTAGAGCAGGTTAAGTAACATGCGTGCAACACCAAGGTCATGGTTTTGATTTCCAAGGGCATGTGCTTTTGTATACATGTAAGTTGTTTTGGATAAAAGACATTATGCGTAATGACATAAATTCTTTAGGCTGACTTGAGCAAAACGCTCTCTGTGCTTTCCGACCTGCCAGTCAAATGCTGTGCCATTGATTTTTGCAAATGCTGGATGATTTAAAGGCAAACTTTGCCGACATTCTCCTCATATCCAGACTCACAAACCATCGTGGAAAACAAACAGCTTCAGAAATGAAAAAAAAGGTGTGGGGGTGTGTGTGTGTGTGTGTGTGTGTGTGAGAAATATGACTGTTCTGCTTTGGCTGGTTTGGGCAGCTGCATGGCCTGCTGTAGGTTGGCTGTAGAATTAGCTGCAGTGTGCTAGGATCTTTGCACACTGCTTCTTCTGGGCTAAGCGTGGGCAGGGTTGGTGTGTGATCAACGGGCTGCAGGCATACACACATACAAGCCCATTAGAAAGCTGCTTCATTACCCTCTGTCACATCAGCTAAGATTTATGTGACCTAATGGAGGAGTCTGTGTTTTGGCAATTTACTGAAGGAGATGGGAAATTGATGGCTTTTCACACCGCAGCCTAGTCAGCCCATTGGGGTTATGCAGTGGGAGAGATGGACTAGCACAGTGGGATTATGAACTTTCACCTCCTGTTGAAAAAAAAGTCGCCAGCCAGTATCCAGGAACTGAGTATGCCGTGCTTGATTTGATGAACATTTTCTTTAACAGTTGCTTGGTTACTTTGACACAATCATTTAAGAATGAGTGGTAGGTTTAGACTTAAAACCTAGTCAGAATGACGTTGAATGGTCAGCTAAATCGCAGCAACAAATGCCCAGCTCAATAGCGACATCTGCTGGCGAGTTTTAGTAGTACTCTTATTTATCTTTACTGGGGCCAAACAAATTGGAAAGAGTAACAGAACTTCGTAAATCGATTTTGCAGATATTGTCAATAATGACGTACGTTTCGAACGCACAATATTTTCCCTTGTTATTATAGTTTACATGGCATATAACTATAAACAATAACCAACTTAACAATCGACCAAGTTAAGTAGCTCAAGAATAGATACCCTGTCAAAAAATATTTTTACTAAAAATAAACAAAAACCTAAAAACCATGAGATATTTTGAATTTACACTGTCATTTCTATTAAACATAGAAAGTATAAATGTCCTGATTGTGTCTATCAAGTTGAATGTCCCCTGTACATACCATTTATCTCATATAGAAAAGAACAAATAAACATGCAAAGATTTTGTAAAGGTTTGAGTCTGCATTTATTATTTTAAGAACTAAAATGCTGTTCTAATAAAACCCACTGAAGGTTCAACAGCAAAGTGAAATTTCAGTGCCAGCAACGTGAAGAATGCATGCAAATCAAACAATTTCTGAAATTGGAAGTGTGGTCTTGCCAAGGCACTGACACTACCTCATTACTCAGTCAGGGAAAGTGAATCACCTCTTGTGCTTGGCACAAAACCCGTGCTTTTTAAAGTGCATTTTTGAGTTTAATGTCAATCTGAAAGGGAAGGTTCAAGTGCTTAAAGTGTCTCAAGACATCCTGCTGTTCAGCCTTTCTGTGGTAGAATAGTTACTTGGCACAGCGTGTGTGTACTAAAGCAAAGCACCTTTGCTTTTTATCTTAATAAATCCTTCTATGTTGTGTCATCTAAACTCATTTTTAAATAGTACTTATATTATGCAGATGCTGCGGCCTCAGATGGTCTAGTCTTTATCAGATAAACTACAATAAAGTCTATTTTCTAGTATGATAAATGGAACACAGGAGATTGCCAAGGTTGCTACTCTGAAATCAGATTTCTGCTCCTCTTTCTGATGTAATGGTTGTCATGTGGTGTCTGGCGTCGGGAGATGCCTGCTGTGTTATACTCACAAATTTGATAGAGAACAGAAACCTTTTAAGGCTTGTGAACAACATTCTAAAATGTCTGTGATGAGTCAGCCGTTTTCTTATGCATATTCAGAAGTGATATAAAATACAGCCTTGCAATCTTACATCTTACTGCATGCACTGAATGAAAGATGGATCATTCTCTCATGTAGGGCATTTAAGTGCTACGATTAGAGCTGTCAACTCTGAGTAAACAGTGTTTGCCTGTTTGCCTCTACATATCACGTTCGAGAGTTTCGGAGGATGAACTAGGCTTCCTAGATTTTGTGAACACAGACTGGTGTCAGACAATGACCTGTTGACCTTTGCTCTGGTTTTGTAATTGAGTGGTTGCAACAGCAGAGGAACCATAAAGAATTTTTGTTTACCATGGCTCCTTGGTGTAACCCATTTCTTTTTGAAGACAATTCCTTTTAGATGCCTCGAGAGCTTAGACCAACTGTCACTGTGTCCTCATGAGAACATCTTAGCCTGCTTGAGAAAAATAATGCTAATTTAAACTACAGCATCAAAACATGTCACTTCAGGTTACAGAATGTTGGATACCAGGTACTTTATTACAAACGCCTACCTTGTACCCACACGAACTGGACATTTTAGTACAAACACCTGCATTATTACTCACACTCACTGCCCACTACTGTGGACGGAAATCTGCTGTAAGTTAATCAGGAACACGAGTGTTATTGAGCTTCTTTTTTTTGCTGGTCTGTAACGCAAAGATATCCAGCTAATAGTGGACCAGTTATCAGAAACTAACCAATAATGCAAGGCTAAAGGATGACTAGCTTAAACAGTGTTCACTTACTGTGTGTGTTGTGTCAAAATGAAAGAGGATGTGCTCATTTATTTTTAGACTTATCAAATTAAGAGACACCTAAAACCTGCTGTGTGGCATTGCTGGCGTGCGTGTCGGGAAACCGGTTTTAGCAAAGGTATATCTGCAGTACTAAAGCTGTTCTGGACACATAGATTCACCAGAGCAGCCGTCAAAATGAAGCTTCTACTGTGTACCTTCGTCCTGGTGCTCGCATGCAGTCTCACTGGTAAGAGCCACTCTGTTCCATTCTAAAACAACCCAGCCTGTAGCATCATGAGGTCCCTCATGCTTGGTGAACATAACATCTCACAATTCAGAGCAGATCTGGTTGGATGGAATTTGATGGATGATAATTCAGCATCTGAGTATTGAGTTTAATTTGATCATTCACTAGTTTTATTCTGGGTAGCTAATTTATAGTTACATATAGTATTTTTTTTTATAAAGAAGTACAGGATTACAGCATTCCAGATCAAATAAAAAAAAGCTGTTAACACTAAAGACGGAAAATAAAAATAGAACTGGAATTTATTTTGACTTATTTTGCCTTCGCTTCATTTACTCATTTTCATCCCTTTTTTCATGTTCCAAAAATAAAATGTGTAAAGTCTTTTAGGTCTGCCATATCCGACAGGTCTGCTATGCACATATTAGTTCTTAATTTGTAAGGTGTACAGTGCCTTAATTTGTCACTGATTTGAAATGGATCATTGTTTGGTAGTGCACTCCCTTCAGTGCTACACCTGTGAGGGTCGGAACTGTAAGATTCCCACAGTATGTCCAACATCAAGCAACTTCTGCAAGACCATTTCATCACGTGAGTCGCCAAAAAAAAAATCTATTTACTGAAAACCCAAAAACATCGTGTGCGCTGATGAGTTAAAACTCATCACAGAAACGCTTTTACACTTGTGATATGGCTGAACGTGCGATCTGCTCTGTGAGACCTTACCGTGTCTTTTTGCAGCTGATATCGTGTCTCGTACTTGTGAGGAGTTCTGCGTACCAGGGGTGAATGTCTATTGTTGCCAGGAAGATCTGTGTGGCTGACGACACCCTAATCTCAGACCTTATCAGGACGGCAGACATGATCCTGACGCAGAATAACACAGACTGGATTAACATAGGAAAAGAATTATAATCTCTTTCATTTAATCAAATGGTTCTTGCTAAAGTTTAAATAAACATTTGTAACTTCCATGCATGTTCTCTGCTTTGTAAAAAACTTTTAAATACCTTAAAACCACAGTGCATAATTTCAACAAATTGCTTTGTTTAAAGTAAGTGCAATTATGGTAGTCAAATATAATCAACAGTAGAATAATAGTTTAAGTATGTTTGATTGCACCAAAATTAAGTCTGTAGTTGTAAACACTACTGTAATGGTTTGTAACTCTTTTGAGTAGCTGTGTGATTCACTACACTGAAGAATTTAAAGATGTAACTCTTAAAAAAAATAAATCAATCATTCCACATGCCATAAAGAAAAAGCATTAAGACTTCAAATCATCGATGCTCCCTGAATTAACAATGTTTACATCGTCAGGCAACATTAGCAAACGATTAACTTCAACACTAATAAGTTATGAGTCTTGTTAACAACTAATTAACACTTGTATTAACAGTCTTCAGTGTTGCCATCAGTTGGAGACAGCAGGCAGGGTAAGAGTACAGGGTAGCTTTGTTAATTTGTCTTATTTATTATAGGTTTGTTAATGCTAACTAGCGCCATAAAATTTTAGCAAGTCAAGCGAACCTTAATGGAAAGAATCAGTTAAGGAGAAATCCTCTCAGCCACATATCTGGCTTGGATTCTGAATTTTTTTTTATTTTTTTTATTACGTACGCTTAGTTAACGGGAGTGCTGTGTATATGTTTGGGCCAGCTGAGTCTCTCTGAGATGTAGGCAATCCATCAGGAAGACAGAGAGATGTGATGAAACTCCGTGCATATGACAGTATTACCTACATTTACAGATTATGAATCAGGAAAAGACACGGGTGATTTTTCTTTGCCTATTATACCTGCACCCAGACGAATACAGCCTGTGAGGAGCAGTGGGGTCTAATGCTGATGTGATGTAATGGTGTGCTGCAATAGAATACAGACATAACAGACAGAGATGAGCCAGCATACAGACATAACAGACAGGCATAACCCAACATACAAACATAACAGACAGTATACAGAATACAGACAAAACAGACAGAGATAAACAGGCATACAGACATAACAGACAGGCATAACCCTGCATACAGACATAACAGACATTATACAGAATACAGACATAACAGACAGGCATAACCCTGCATACAGACATAACAGACATTATACAGAATACAGACAAAACAGACAGAGATAAACCAGCATACAGACATAACAGACAGGCATAACCCTGCATACAGACATAACAGACATTATACAGAATACAGACAGAGATAAA
>JAOXYF010000013.1:3213658-3228901 GCA_028565775.1 Sternarchorhynchus goeldii | reverse complement strand
CCCCCCCCCCCCCCCCCTGGCTTTAGGTCTAAAAAAAAAGCATTCACACTTTAGGTATACATTTCTCACACAGCATTCTGATTGGTACAGGACGACTGCACAGAAAAAGCAGCTGAAGGGGAGGTAGAAAGCGGCTCTCCAGCGCACAGGAGCTCAGACCAGACCTGCAACTCATTAGAAAGTTCTTCCAGTAAGCACTTGCACATTGAACTCACTCTTCTACGCCCGGACATGGAAGCCAGGACCGTTCAAGAGTCAAACTCTCAATCTGCTGTGTCCTATTGGCTCAGGTGGTGAGACCAGCAGCTCCGACACAGCCAATAAGAGGGACAGCCTAAGGTTGGAGGAGGACACGCCCTTCACAGGCCAGTTCTGCGGCCAAGCCAGAGTGCACACAGACTTCGTCCCCAGTCCCTATGATACAGACTCCCTCAAACTTAAGGTCAGCCTGCCCTCCACTTTATTAATAGGTATCCATCTTTGACTCTGGGAACTGAAATTAAAGTCATCTTTTTCAGGGTGATAAAGTAAATGTTTTGATACTTTGATAACTAGGGCAATAACATTTAGACAGATTGTTCTTTAATGATGTATTGCATTGTTTGCAGGCTGGGGACATTATCAACATTATAAACAAACCCCCAATGGGAATATGGACTGGCATGCTAAACAATAAAGTAGGAAATTTCAAGTTTATCTATGTGGACATGCTGGTTAAGACAGAGGAGACAGAAGAGGAGACTCCGAAGATCAGGCCTCAGAGAGTGTCTAAGAGACCTCGACCCAAAACTCTGCTGGAATTACTGGAGAGGCTTCATCTTGAGGTAAAGTCCCCAAGTGCCCACATACACCTTGTCAAAAGGTGATCGCCTCCCACATGTTTCTCCGTGACACCTACCTTCCCCCACACCAACACACACACACACACACACTGTTTCAGGATGTTTGTCATTTCTGTTGCCCCAGGAACATGCTTCCACGTTACTCTTGAATGGCTATCAGACAGTGGAGGACTTGAAGGACTTGAAGGAGAAGCATTTGATCGAACTGAATGTGACTGACCCTGAGCATCGGCGTAAACTCCTAGCCGCCTCAGAAGTCATCTATGACATGAGCAGTGAGTGTCACATCTGTTACTGGCAAAATGCTCTTCATCTATAGGAAACTACGTGCTACGGTCTGACGTCTTGCTTGTACATTACTAATAATCTATATTCATGTGAAGCATGTTTTTATCATTCTATCCTGTTTTTTAAATTAAGGTCTATTACCTGATAGATAAATGTCTTTTTAATTGTCAAAAACATACGTGCATTAATGTCTATACCATGAAAGTGCAGAGAGAATTAATGAGATAATGTCGGTCAGGATTATCGGTGGCACGAATGTGGTTTCGTTGCGAACAGGTGGCAGCTGGTTGAGCTGTTTTGGCTCGGACCTGCAGATGCAGTTATTACACAGCTAGAGATCCAGTCATTTAATTAACGTTAAGTCTATCAGGGTTGTGCGCGCAGCCCAAACCTGGTTTGCTTGAGCGAGATGTAATAAGCCAGCAGGAGTTGACGGTGGAAGCCTAACCTCACTCTACCGTGGCCCACAGGAGACGATCTGGAGGAGACGAAGGTCGATGAAGAGGAGAACGACTGTCCTCGAGACTCGGGATGCTTCATTCCGACAGAGTGTACAGACATAGGCCGGGAAGATGCAGAAACACACTCATCTGCTATGTGATGTGCCCTTCCTCTTAAATGTCATGTGGCAATAAACACTGAAAAGTAAGGATTTAACTAGCTTGGAAAACTATCTTAATGTTTAGCAGTAGCTGTTTATCTTTTTGTCGTTGGAGATCTACCTATATTCTTGATTGTATAACTCTATAGCTCAGTAAACCTATATCAACAAATTTAGTGTGTTATGTATTTATATTCTCTTAATTTCTGTTCATTTTTGCACATTGTGTTGTGTATGTTAATCTGTGAACAATTTAAACAAGTTGCTCAATAATGTAAACAGTATACGCCTACTCATCCATGCTGTGTTTTAATAAATTATTTATGTTTCATTTACTAAGTTATTTCATTAATTTTGTAACTGACCCCAAATGTTTTATTAATCAAAGTAATGGTTACACTAACCATTAGGCTACTAACCTACACGGGTCAAGGCCATAACTAGCTATGAGGTCTGGTCTTTTGTACACTCAGAAGTACTGGTTCCCTCTCCTGTCCACATTTATGAAACTGAATGTGGAACTACCAGTGTTCTGATATTGCTGTAGTCTCCCAAAGCTATCCAATCAGAGATATGATTGGTTCCCAACTGAGCTCAAAGCAGACACCTGCAGACTTAGTTAAATCGCCATGTTTTTGTCTGTGATGTGCATGATAAACTAGCACCAGCATAAGGGCATAAAATATTTTTAGAATATCTTATTGAGTCACGCACTGAGGCTGTAAGAGACATTACCTAGTGATAATAACTCGACGAAAACGTGGAGGTTTCTGTTGATATGTCAATTTACAATAGCTCAAGTTAAAACAAACATTTAAGTTGTTTTGTTTGTATGTTTAATTTTTTTGCAATGACTGATTTACAAAAACATCATGTGCACACACGGATTTTAACAGCATCAATGAAAAAAGTAGTGTAAGAAAACAACAGGCCTAAAAACACGTATAACGGAAAATACCTCATGGAAAATAACAATTTAGCGACTAACAGTGAATTGTGAACAAATAGGCATGCGTAGATAAGTTTGCGATACATGTTAAAAAGGAAGAGGGGAAGAAATAAATTGACTTTATAGATATTGTTGCAGAATAAGGAAACGATAAACTAATGAAACATAGCTAGAACAACAGGAAGAATGCAACAGTACCACACTACTCATATTCTGAATACGCAGTGTGATTTGTTGCTTCAAGAGATATCGCATTTCTACCGAACATAGCTCACTAACATTTTGATCTCGGTTACAGGTAATTACCAACACGTTCCCCGGGAAATTCTACGAACCGATGACGTAGAGCCGGTTTATGAGGTGCCTGGCCACTTCCTATTCTTCCCGTTACTGCATAAAAATAACTAAAACCGCAAGTGGGCGCCCTTCAGCGAGACCTCAATCAACGGTGGTGGACGACAAAAAACCGACACATTAAGAAAGATTTCTCATATTGTCCAAGATCTTCCTTTAATTTTGGAAAGTATATGTATCAACCATACATAAGCTATCGCTAGAAGGAGCAGAAACGGAGCGCGCCTAGCTTCTGACAAACTTATAAGACATTAAAGAGTGTTATATTTTATATTTCTAACAGATAATTTTCTCTACAAATTCTCATATACATCATAGGGCTTGTATAGCGCATGTGCGAATGTACTTCCTGGCTCCAGGTTAACACATAGTGCATTATGGGAAATGATGTTAGAAAATGACAGACTTTCTTTACGTATGTCGGTATTTCTAACTACATTCTCCACAAATGCAGCATCACGCCGTTAGGTGGACGTGTACATGTACACAAAAATGTCTGTCTACCGGTTTACTTTCTGTTAGTGAATGAACGTCAGCTTAGTGAACGGGTTTTATTAACGTGTCCAGCTGGAAAAATGGCTGGAGAAATGTCCATAATTGGTAAGTTACCGATGTGTTTGCTTTATATAGTTAATCAAAACGACTAGTACGACACCATGGCTTGATGGCGAACTAGCTAGTTTTCATGGAACGTTACTGGCTAACTAACTAGCTAGTGTGATGTAATATAGCAACGTTAGCCAGGTAGCCCAATGCTAGCTACGTAAATGTCCTCCATTTTAATTACCCTAGTTGTCATAGTTAGCTACTTTAACTACAATATAAGAAAGTCATCTGGTAAATGGAACCAACCTCGTAATTTAAAAAATCCCGCTTAAATCAAAGTAACAAGAATTTGCAAGGATGTAGCTAGTTAGCTAGCTTAGCTAAATATCTAGCTAACCAACTTGAGCTGTCATAGTTAACGACACCGTTCACGTTTATATTTGTCCGTCATCCACATTGTTCGGCTTCCTTAATTTACCTAGTTAGGTTAGATAACTGGAATGAAAGAAACATGAGGTACTTCTATCATGAAAGCCAAAGAAATAATTGAAGCTCTTTATTTGTATGATAATATTATGGCAAATATGTTTATTCAATCCATGCTCGATTTGGAAATCTATTCCTAATCATATTTATGACATAAATGGTGGACTAATTCAAATTGCTTGTTAGTTAAATAATCAAAGATAGCTACCTTGATGAACCTTGTCTTGAATGTGACTCATTTTTGGTTCTCTCTGTCAAATATTATGTCCATATGGAAAAGATTTTGCAACTCCACCCCTAAGATTAATCGTTTTCTATTAACAATAACTCATGCACTTAATTTGTATCAGTAACGTATCTGCAAAAAAGATCATCTTGTTCCTATAAAGGTATGATCTGTTGTCTCCGGATTCTTTATCAACGTGAAGTCCTCGTTTTCCTTCCTTTTCCTTCTCCTTATTGTATCTGAGGCCCGTATAAGTGATACTGTTCTTATAACTTAATAATCAATAAATAATTAACAAATAAACAATCGAAGAAGACTAGATAATGTAATTGCTGTCCTGTCAAAGAGGGAACTGGTGTGGCTTAAAAAAGTTAAAGAATAGGAGCTAATTAGCTAGCTAGGTTAGATAGCTGATTAGAGCCGTCAAAAGAAATCTAATTCGCTGTTCGTAATAATGTCGTTGTGTGCAGGGTCCGTTATCCTGGCCTTATTCCTGGCCGGCTATCTCGGCCAACAGTATCTGCCTCCTCCTAAACCCAGAGTAATTGGGTTGGATCTCGGAACGACGTTTTGTTCGGTGGGGGCTTTCCATCCGGGAACAGGAGAGGTGGAAGTTATTGGAGACGACAAGGGTCGGAAAAGCATCCCTAGCGTGGTGTCATTGACCTCCACCGGCGTGTATGTCGGCCATGAAGCCCAGGAATTATCTGACATCAATCCTCAAAACACAATTTATGATGCCAAGAGATTTATAGGGAAGATTTTTGACCCAAAGACTTTGGACCAAGAGAGCACACGTTACCCATTCAAGGTAAATCATGAGCCACGATTTACTAATTTATTTTAATAAACACATATTTGTTTAATATATTTGATTTTCTCAATGTCGGAAGGCTTTTTAAGAATGACTATAGCTAACTATATGTAGGCATATTTTTGTTTACACTATTTTATGCATATTATATTTTTGTTTACACTATTATATGCATGATATATTTTTCTTTACACTGTTGTATGCAAGTCCATTTAGTACACTAGTGTTGCTTTACAGATTATTCTCAACAACGGGAGCGCAGAATTTCTGGTCTCTCCAAACACCACGTTCACAGTGAGCCCCGAGTTCATTAGCTCTCGCCTTCTGCTGAAAATGCGGAAGATGGCCGAGCTGCATCTGGGAGTTCCCATCGAGAAAGCAGTCATATCTGTCCCAGCAGAGTTTGATGAGATGCAGAGAAACTACACCATCAGAGCAGCCAGCCTGGCTGGTCAGTCTGCCAATACAACACTTCATCTAGAATCTCGGCTAGAGCCGCATCAATTCATTTGCTGGTCATTACAATTGATTAGACATTAAAGCTTTGAGGCCTGGATTTCTCCGGCTGGCTGGTTACTTTGTCATTATGCAACAAGAGAGGCCTCACTGGAACTACAATACTATATGAGTACATTCAATAAAACATGCAGTGCTTACTAGTAATAAGCTCTAAAAGATGGGAGATGCCAGTGGAAGCAGTAGCACATTGGGTCTCTGTCAGACAAGTAACTGTTGCCATCTGATAGTAATGTGTTTCTCCGACCAGGGCTGGACATTTTGAGGGTCATCAACGAGCCAACGGCGGCAGCGATGGCGTACGGGCTGCACAAAGTGGACGTGTTTAATGTGCTGGTGGTGGACCTGGGAGGAGGGACGCTGGATGTGTCTCTGCTCAATAAGCAAGGTGGCATGTTCCTGACCAGGGCTATGGCAGGTGAGGGCACTCGTGTGTAAAGCTCCGGAATGAATGATGTATTTCTTATACAGGTTACATCTGTGAAAAGCAAAGCAGAGCTGTCTGTAGCTGAAATCTGACTTTTTTTCCCCTGTCGACAGGTAATAACAAGTTAGGGGGGCAGGATTTCAGCCAGCGCCTGTTCCAGTACGTCAGCGAGCGCGTGCGTCGGAAATTTGGAGTCCCGCCCACCCTGAAGGAGGACCTCCACCGGCTGCGGCAGGCCGTGGAGGAGGCCAAGCTCAACCTGACGGTGAAGTCCAGCGTCCCCCTCGAAGTGCACCTCCGCCTGCAGACCACAGGAGCCGAGGGCCCCCGGGAGGAGCACGTGACCTTCTACGAGCTGCTGACCCGCGAGCTCTTCGAAGACCTCAATGCGGACCTCTTCCAGAAGATTCTGGCGCCCATCGAGACGGTTCTGTCCGAGGGGCGCTTGGGTAAGGGCGAGGTGGATGAGATCGTCCTGGTGGGAGGCTCCACTAGGATCCCACGCATCCGGCAACTCATCAGCCAGTACTTTGGGAAGGAGCCCAACACGTCCGTGGACCCAGACCTTGCCGTGGTGACGGGCGTGGCCCTACAAGCGGGCATCATGGGCGGGGCCTGGCCCTTGCAGGTCAGCGCCATCGAGATACCAAACAAAAATCTGCGTAAAACGAACTTCAGCTGAGTCCAAATGGGGTCACAGTTTCTAACAGACTGTTCGTCACAGGACTGTGGGAAAACAAGCCTAGCCAGTGACTAAAATTCACTTTTTTTCTTGTGTCGCTTCTTCAAATGTGTCAGTCTTGCATTAGCTAGTGAAGTGTTGAGGCAGTGTGGAGCTGCAAGTGTGGGGCAATGTTACAGCACTTGTGAAGTGATTCCATTATGGGTGTAAATCCAACAATAATTGCCACTCACATTTACCCTGTTTTTACTTGTATGCAGGTCTCTCTAGTTCTCCCAAGGGCTCCCCAGTTACGTAATAGTTACTGATCCTGAGACAGTGAGGACTTGCGTATACTTGGAGAAGATCGCCGTGATTGGCCGGCATAGATTCATAGGGCAAAACCTTTGATGGAATGATTAATTTTTTGTTGGCTTTCGTTAGTCATTCAAATAAACGAACTAGTTGCACATCTAAGCAGATCTGTCCACCCAGCATGATAGCACTTCTTGTAACCTACTTAAAGTAGGACCTGGCTAATGTAGAATTCCATTTAAGGGATTCAGTGCAGCATATACTGATTGATGCTTAAGCTTGCAAATTCCATTGCAGAGGTGAATCTCAGGATGGGGGCGGGGGGATCTTATCAAAGATCAGAATATTGAGAACAGGATTTGTACAATTCTAGGTTGGTACTAGATGTGCCATGTCTAAAAATGGAATCACAGATATTGGAAAGAAAGTGCCAAGCAACTGGCCAAACAGGACTTCAGCATGAAATGAATTCAGGGACCAACTGTGAGGAAACTACTATTTCCTACAGGAAACAAGTAGTGGTCAAGACCACAAATGTGTTATTTTGGCAATATTTAAAGAATCATGTAGAAGTAAAAATAAAAAAGTTAATTAATTGCATTTAATTATTGACTTTACTGTGTTTCTGTCTGCAGCAAATTGGAATGGTGGTCTGTAAAAGTTCTTCTGCTAGTATTACCGGTACACAAGCTGCCCAAAGTTCTGAAATGTGATCATTCATAGGTTATTTATTTATTTAAGTTTTTAATGGTAAATGTTATTTAAACAGTTGTGAAAATAATTCTGCTTTTGCCTTTTTAAAGACGCTGCTGTTGGTTTAGCTGTGCATAATGGACTAATAGTACTTTATTCTATTTTTATTTCTGCTTCATATAAACTATTGACTAAATTTTCCACCTGCCAGCCATGTGACATTTACTGGTGTTTTTGTAAGGCAAACGATAGATCCATATAAATAGACAGAATTAATGAAAAACTTAAAGCAAAACTTGTGGGGACAGTGGTGCTGTATTGTTAAATTCTCAAAAGCTTCAATTTGACAATATGACTGTGCTCCTGGTTTCTCAAACTCAAGTATGTTGTTTGTATGACCTGGTTCTCGGTTTCTCTGTGCTATGGGCTGACCTCTACCCTTTGGTCAAAACCAGGTCACTCATGAAATAGGCTGGTCATAAAAGTAAAGAACATCCAGACTGGGGGACTCTAGAATTTACTGCAAAATGTGTGCCAGCCTGTTGGATCCAGCTGCTGGGTGGGTGTAGATAAAGTGATCCTCAACTATCTGTCTCGTTAAAGCTTAAGGAAAAGTCCCAATGTCATAATTAAAGCGTTCTTGCAATAGCACAGTGCTACCCGTTACCTATTATTTCAAGTGTATTTACCACTTGCAGTACTATGTAATAAACTTCCAATTAAAACTGCACTTTCTTACCCGAGAGAAAAGGGTTAGCGAGGTGCTCCAAAGATTTCAATTGTTGGGAAATCTAGAACACAAATGCATAGTCAAATACATATTTTTATACAACTGTTAAAAGAATAAAGTTTATACAAAATGTTATATACTTTCGGACCAAGTTTAAAGGAGTGAAGTAAAACATCTGCTTGCATGTGTGATGTCTGCTGTTTAATCTTCGTCCATCTAGACTTACTGGACATACGTTTCCTCGAGGTACCATTTCTTAAGTAATTAAGAGGCCTGTTTCTCTTACCACCAAAAAAAAAAATGTAAGTAATTGTATGTTTTTATTGATTGACCTCCAACACGTACAAAATAAAAACATGAAAGTAGCACAATTTGTTCAAATGTGTGACAATGTAAAGCTTTGTATTATTAACACATGGTCCATCTAGCACAAACGACATCGAGTCTGGAGTCGGTCCCATAGATGCCTTCAGTTCAATGACAACGTTTACAGGAAATGATTCGCTGTTTCACCATCACTGTACAATATTTGAATACCAGCTTTGACTCAAGGCCAATGAGTTCTGCAGTGCTGCTAACAGCTGAAACTGAACCCAGCTGCACTGCGTTCAGTGTATAACTACACAAAGCCCGCACTTCTCTGGACCCTGGATGGTAAAAGAGAAGACTGTAACTTGCACGCTCCTTAAATCGTCTAGCTAACTTTGTACATACAGTATATATTAAATTAGTTTGAATAATTCTTTTAATTACTTAAAAGACATAAAACACTATAAAAAGATTAATCTCGAAAAATGACAACAAATGGGTACATATGAAAACATCCACTGGAACAGTCACATACTGTAAATAGTTCACACACAGGAGAACAGCAGGCACTCTGTAAACACATTTGGAGTTTCTTTATTTGTTTAAGCCCTAACAGAAGGCAGTAGACTGTCAACATCATGCCTAAGCAGATCCTGCAAACACTGTTTACAAACATTCCATGGTTCCTGGTTATTGGAGATGATCTCGTTAAGATGCACGGTTTTGGGACAGGCATGCTTGAGGACAGAAGCAGAAGACTGAGGTTCCAGCCACCCTGAGCGGTAAAGGCGAGCAGAGGCTGCAGGTTTGGGAAAACACAAAAGTGCATCCCCCACTTTCCTAGCCAAATCATTATGAGCAATTTTACAGTTAAAAAAAAAATGGTACAGAGCTATCGTTCCTATAGCAATGCAGTGAAATTGAGCAGCTGACTGGAACACACCAAATATTTAACTGGTAGCACGGGAGGTTGAGTCTGGGGGACAGCGGAATCCAGGGTAAAGGAGTCGGACGATTCGTGCGAGGGGTGTTTCATCCAACCAGTCCACGGAGCCCCTGTGGCCAGCGAACGCCTCGGACGGTTTAGTAGTCAAATGCATTTTCCTCATTGCTGACTCCATTGCTCACCTCTGTAGACAGAAACAGGTTGAGTGAACGAGGACGTGTACTTATATTCCAGCACATTGTGCTCCGAGTCTATACAGAACAGAAAAGGTTAATGACGAGAGCCACAAGACAGCAGTCATTTATGTAAATGAAATAGTATTTTTCTCCTTTTTTTTCCCGGTGTATCCGTTTGCCTCTTATAGCGACGACAGAAAAAAATCTTTTTATATTAAATACAAAAGCAAACCTTTATAAATCTGCTGTACGTAATGACACAATGTTCATAACCTTCACAATAATGAAACTCAACAAAAAAATGTAACATAAAACCTTAAATGCCCCCCCAACTTCCTCTACAAAACACAGACTCACCATTAGCAGGGTACTGCTAGCATGGCTATCAAGATGAAAGCCATTTATGAGTTAATCACGATGATGGTGCCGGTAGGTGGCAGTGGTGGATGGAGGAAGGGTGGTGATTGGGCAGCAGGCAGTGAGGGGCGGGAACAGGGACAGATGAAATGAGGTGGGGGATGAGATGACAGTGTGAGGGGTCGCGCCCAGGGTCAATCAGCTACTGCGGCTGACCTTTGAGATACGTCAGAACCACTCAGAGCCATGTGATATCATTATTGCTCACTCGCTTACACACACACACACACACACACACCTCACACAAAATGCACGGATGTAATATGAGAAATGCAAACGTAAAAAATTATAAAATAAAAGACCCCCCCCCTGCTGTAACTTCTCTGGTAACTTACCAGAGAAGATGAGCTTCTCCTTCATGATGTTGACGTCTCGGCTAGACCTCCTGACAGCTGCACTTAGCATGATCTGCTCGGGGTTGTAGCTTCGCATTCCATTCATCTTCCATCTGTGGTGACACAAACACACGCCCACACACACCCCCTCTCAGTGACTTGGTCTCCACACTGTTCCTCTATGGCTGCAGTCACCAAGCTAAATATTAGAACTAAACAAAGCAATTTTGCAATGGCGCGTTTTGCGGAGTTCTCTCCGAAATATCGCCTCTGTACAACACTGGCTCCTCTATAAAACTTCAAAGGCTTCAAAGTTCATTCTTCTGACTAAACACAAAGTACTGCAGGTAATAACGTACGCTCTCATAAGACACTCGGATGGAGATCTTTTACCACGGTACCAATAGCACACAGTACAGAGCAGCTCAGTGACATGTTCACATCTGTGTTTTTTAACCACTGCATTTTTTTTATCACTAGGTTACTCGCCAGTTTAGTAAACCTAGTTGTTAATAATTTTACAACAAATATTCTTCATTTTCTTTTGTTATGCTTGTGAGTAAATAACTCGACATAAGTGAAAGTCCTGAGGATAATGACAGTAAGGGCAGTAGTGTGTGTGTGTGTGTGTGTGTCCTTCAGTGGAGTCATGAGGAAGGTGTTGGACGGAGCTCAGACTTGCTGCTGCAAATGACTGACTTTCAGTGTTGGATTCTGTGTTTAATGTACACATAAAACTGACATGCTGTACTGCCTAGAATAATAATAAAAAAGGTTTCTATGGCAGCAGTAAAACATGAAATAATCGTGAGAGTCACAGTTACACAGAACGACTTTGATCATCCAGCGTATAGCTGTGGTGAGCCTGTCCAAATGATTAATGCTCTGCTCATTATATATAACTATTATTATAAAATAATGAACTAAACAAATGTTTGGGGATTTAGGGACGCGTGATGTCAGAACTGAAGAAACAAAAATCAAAAGCACAAGATTACAGGATAATTGATTGTTGTTAGTTGCTGGGAGACCAAGTCAGAGGAAAAGAATGTTACTAGGAAATTACATGAAATTATATGGCTAAATCGTGAGATTAGTTGTATAAGTTGCAAGTGAAGTCAGAGACAAACAAGAAAAGACTAGACAGATACGGACAGAATGACATGGACAGACAGAGAAAGTGTGTGTGTGTGTGTGTGTGTGTGTGTGTGTGTGTGTGCGCGTGCGTGCGTGCGTACTGGAAATGGAGAACGGATGTCAAACATGGTCAACACAGAATCATGGGTCAGTACAGCATAAGCGATCAGTTACCTGATCAAATGATAGCTGAGAGATGCCGTAATGCAGCAGAGCAGGAGGAAGAGCAGGAGGAAGAGGAGGAGGAAGAAAGGTACGACAGGTACGAACATAATGGAGTAAAAGGGAGAGAATCAAGAGGTCAGTTCAAAAGCAGAGGCTGGTATCCCTGCAGCACGGCAATCCCAGCGACACCCAGGTTTTCGGCGAGTCTCACAATGGTCGCCATGATTCGAACTAATCTGAGGTCTGGCTGCCTGGAGTTCTGACTGTGGTGCCCACAATAAGAGAGGAACTGCGAGCTACCCTGCAGTAACCTAGCAAAGGTGTTCATCTCTGCAAACAGGTGGAATGGCATGTTCAGTTCTCTGTAGGACAGAGTTCATTTGTAGTAAAAACTCTGCTCTGCTAAATGGTGGAAAAGATCTCATTAATAATGCAATGCGGGAAACCAGAAACTACCTCCAGAGTTCAAGTCTCAATCTGTTGTGGGACTTGCTAAAAGGTAATTGAACAAAAATGATGAGGAATTAATTTCCTAACAAAGACCACATTTTTGTATTGGCTACACTAAACAGGATCTCACAATACTTCCACAGATCTGCAGCTAATCCATGTGTTAAATTCACACATGAGAGACAGAGGACCGACAGACGAGATCCATCTTAATAAAACTGTGGATGAGTCACATGTATTAGCACTGCTGTGCCAACATGTCCCGTTCATTCTCATAGCTCAACTAGCGTTCCTTGTACCTTGTGTCTTATGACCGTTACACAGTGTCCACGGTAAGATCGTTTGGTAATGACAGACATTTGAGCTGATAAAGTCCTTACTTCTGGAAAACAAAAATGCCCAGTACCAGGACGAAGGAGACGAGATCTGTGGCAACCCATATCAAGCAGTACTCATGTGGGCTCTGCGGCAAAAAAACAGCAGTTTAATACACCAAACACTAGATGGTGCTATGAGACAAAATGACCAGTCCCCCAAGGCAGAAACTTTGTAACAGTACTTTTGCTGCATAGTGCAAATTTTTCTTACTGAGAGGAAAAAAAAAAAACAATTAAATTTTTTTTTTCTTAGAAATGAATTCAAACAAATGCAGTTAATCATACATAATGTGAAAATAAACCAATACATTTTAAACATTTATAATAGGTGGGTTTGTATTAGCAGGTGCGGTGTTTCTCTCTGTTCACTCTAAACATTAAAAAGCCATCAAAGATTCTTGGAAGGAAGGCACAGAGCAGCACAGAACTTCACAGAGCAGCTTGGAGCAACACGGAGCAGTTCAGAGTCCTGTGCCAGAGCCTGCTGCTGCTGGGACGGTGAGACAGAGAGAGGAACTGCAGGCCCTCACCATCAGCCAGATTGGGGACAGCACTTTCCTGAGGACCTGCGGAGCTTCTGAGGAGACGGCCTGAACGCCGCTGCACCAGAGCACCGAGTACAGCCACGGCTCGTTCACCGTGTACAGGGTCACGCTCAGGTTACTGGCCGTGTAGGTGCTGTAAAATACACACACACACACACACACACACACACACACACACACAATCGTTGTATTACAGACTGAGAGCCCTGAGAGAAGGTAACTGCCGCGTCCCGTGGCGTGCGAGACCCGCGCCTCTCACCGCACGTCCTGAACCGTGGCCTGGCTGTAGCGTAGCAGCAGGCCGTTCACACCGTCCCGCAGGAGAGAGTCTGTTCGCTGCTTCCTTGTCGAGGTCTGCTGGAAGCCTGGGGCCTGCTGCCTTACCAGATCCCTGTCCCAGTCCACGGTCCACAACACCTGCACGCGCACGCACACACGCACACACATGCACAGGTTAGCAAAGTTTTCGCCGTTTTTCAGCTCAGGTACTGGGCGCAGGGCTCCTGTATCAAACACCCAAACCGTCTCAGTTCACATTCAGATTTGTTTATACTGAAAAATATGAAGCGTGTGAGAATGTGTGAATTTATGGTAATGTATATAACTATGTAAATGCACATTATATACAGTATTATAACATATATATAACTGTATGTATGTGTGTGTATATAGTGTCTATACACACACTAGTACTTGTAAACTTGCTGTCCCTGTTACCCACCCACCTGGTGCTGGGGGATGCCTGAACGCAGCACAGTGTCCAGGGTGAGGTTGACCCAGCTCAGATGGTGCGGGTGGCCCTGTGGGGGCCGGTGCAGGGTCAACAGGACGGAGCGGTTGAATCGCACTGCCAGCTGCAGCATTTGCTCCAGGCTGCACACGGTCTGGTTGGCCACCAGGCGGCGGTGCTGCGCCGACATGTGCTGCACCGTCCAGTAGGGGTCGCCCTGCACACAGCGACGAACCAATGAGGTCAAGCAGGTGGACACGGAGAGCAAGAGCTCCCAGAGGTCAGCAGATATTTGCTTTAAAGAAACCCAAAATATACAGTGCGAGGACTTTCAGGAAGGGTGCGGGAAGGGTGCGGGAAGTGGACGAGCACCTTCAGGAACCAGCGGCCAGCGTTGAGAGCACGCAGGTCCGTCCAGTTGAAGGACGACGCATCATCATGCTGCCTCTCTGGGAAGATCTGCCACACGTCCGTAGTTCGCCTCAGCGTGAGGTCCCTCATCAGGAAGGGAACTCCGTCTAGACTAAAGACCCAGAGACGGTCAACCTAAGCATGATTCTAATGCTCAACCTGTTACTGAAGCATATAGCAATAGAGACAGTGTGTGTCTTTTTCGAGGTTCAACATTATAAATAATTTTTGTAGTTTTATTGTAATATTCTTGACATTAGCAAGTTTGTATCTTCTATTGGTTTGAGTTTATATTGATTATTTTTTCAGTGAAATCACTGAAATATGTTCACAAGAGGTGAACCTTGTGAAAAACATTGTAATGTTTTCCCGTGTTTCTGTGCTGTTGCATACAGAGACCCACAGGGCGTGGTCTGGTCTGGCTGTACATGCTGGAGCCAAAAGGCCTGTGGCAGAAAAACGTTTTTATTTGTTATCGCTCTTAATTATTTAGTCCTAAAACAGGTACAGAGCTGTCTGAGCCAGCCTCATCTCTCCAAAACGCACATGAGGGATGTGCTCAGATATAAAGCGCACACCGACATAGAACGAGAACCTTTTGCTCCCCTGGGCACGCACAATACAACTCTGAGCACCATCTGAGCTGTTGGAAGCTCCTCTCATCCTGTGATCCATCATCCTCAGCATGACTGAACCCCACCTCCCAGTGATGGGCAATGAGCTCTCACACACACACACACACACACACACACACACACACACACACACACACACACACACACACACACACACACACA
>JAOXYF010000013.1:3190610-3211077 GCA_028565775.1 Sternarchorhynchus goeldii | reverse complement strand
ACACACACACACACACACACACACACACACACACACACACACACACACACACACACACACACACACACACAAAATCAAATCAGATGGTGACATAAGCCTGGGCAATTGTCTGGAATCTCAGGTTGCCTGAATTAGGTTTACAGTGTTATAATTTGGTAGAAAACCCCAGAGGGCCAGTATTGGATCAAAATGAACAGTGGGGAGGTTTATACCAGACGCAGACCAAGTTTACACCAAGACACAGTTTATATAAAAATCATATTGCTCAATATAAGGAGTAGTTCATGTTCAAAAAACCAGTCCAACACGTCACATGGGTTACTGACCTGGAGAGAGACTGAGATGATGTTCCATTCCTCACACCATATCTGGTTTACATAAATCACTCCAGTGATAGCAGTCAGCAAAGCTGCAGTCACCCCAATCTAAGAGGGTGAAGCACATACACACATCTGTTCTTCCAGGTTATGAACTGAATTATACAACCGATCGAATCAATATATCCCCTTAAACGAATCACTGAATCACTGAGCCCATGCAACAAGATGATGTCATGTGTGCCGGTGTGAAGTGTGACCGTGTCTGGACTGGGTGAACCTGTGCATGAACACAGTGGGGAAGCTGACAGGTACCTTGTGGAGCCAATGCAAGTTCAGCTGCTGTCCGACCGCTATGTGACACAGAGCTAAAATCTGCAACACGCAAACATACACACACAAACACGCGTGCACGGGTGAGCCTCCTGACCACTGCCATCAGCAAACAGCAGAACATGGAAACTGCAAGAGTCGGCAGGTTTTTAGACGAGCGCATTCTGAGTGCATCGAGCTGAAGGAGGATTCGCTCGTCTGTGTTGTGGAAATCTATAATGTGTGTGAGTGTGTGTGAGGAGAGAACCACGTCTCGTGGGAACACTACATGACATGGCAACTCACCATTAAAAACGCGATATACGTGAAGCCTGCAGCAGTCGTGGCTAGAATAGGAACTGTGCCATCACTCCACTCCCCTGACCGGTTATATAATAACCTGATGTAAACAGCACAACAGAGTGATGTAAACAGCACAACAGAGTGATGTAAACAGTGTTTGGTTCATTGTTATACAGCATGCTAGGAATTGCAAGGCCATCAGGACTATATTGAGAACTACAAACGGTGAATGCAGGTACTGCTATGATAGCCCAACACACCTATACAGGGTTATGGAATTTTTCAAGAATAAATTAAAATCATATGATTTTTTTGTTATCAGTAATTCAGCAGCTTTCATGTGGTTCCTCAGTTTCAGTGGATTCTAAAGAAGTAAAAGAACCAAAAATACTAAAAATAAAAACACTGGCTAACAAAAATCTTCTAAAGAATTCCAGTAGGATATGAAAATTGCAGTGAGAAATGGGAATTATATAAGAATAATTTGACAATGAGTCTTTGACTCTACAGAGAGGATCGTCTGTTGATGGGACACCTTTTACACGAAGGGTGAGGAAAGGGTGATGAAGAGGGAGGTAGAGTGGGTGGACAGGGTGGAGGGAGGTGGAGGGTGGTGCAGTGGGCAGAAAGGGTGGAGGGAGGTGCAGTGGGCAGAATGGGTGGAGGGAGTTGGAGTGGGTGGAGGGTAGTGCAGTGGGCAGAATGGGTGGAGGGAGGTGGAGTGGGTGGAGGGTGGTGCAGTGGGCAGAATGGGTGGAGGGAGGTGGAGTGGGTGGAGGGTGGTGCAGCGGATGGAGTGCCTCCTGCAGTCGCCCTACAGCTAAATCACGGACGTAGCCGAGCGCGAGAGGCCTGTAGCGAGGCAATGCCCACCGACTGCATTCTCTCATCTAATCAGTTATTCCACACCAACGTCCTTCCAGACATTAGATGGAGGTCACCGGGAATCAAGGCTGCCTCTCTGAGAGACAGGGACATGCAAACAGATTGGCTGATGGGAGGTGCTGGGAGAGGTGGGGGGACGTGGGGGGAGCAGGAAGGAATAACACAGAAAGACAAAGGAGAAAATGGATAGTATTCACTGCTAGCATTTGCTCCTTCAAGTGTATGAGCGTGATCTGAACTCTGATCTGTATCTCATGAAGGGAGTAGATATGGATCCAGAACCATCAAACCCAGTCTGAAATAGGGGTGGGGTGGGTCACATGCACACAGCATGGAGAGACAAAAGAAAATGTAGAAACTCCTTGAAGTAATGAGTTGTATGGAATTCCTTCTGAGCATATATTTCTACGTTAAGGCAAAGGACTTTTCATTTTCCGTTTGAGGAACCCTGCACAAGATAACAATGAAGATCAGAAAGAAGGTTGAGATTTCAAAAAAGGATTTAAAACAAATATTTTCTAAAAAGAAGACAGTGTACACTGCAACAGTACATGAGATTAAAACGTTGTGAGTTCATCACAAAAACAACCAAAGTAGTCAGTACCTAAATTACTAAAGTGGAAGGATGATTTGATGATGCGGTACTCACCAGTTAAACTCACTGTAGTCATTGTGTGCTTCCAACCAGAAGTACAACCATACCAGCAGCAGTGTGAAAGTCCCAAAGAGGATCAGTAACCATAAACACTCCCACTGCAAGCACGCACACACACACACACACACACACACACACACGTCAACAACAAGTTGGACAACAGTACTGCTTACAGAAACACCCCTTAATTGTTGAATTCACGCATTTTATTCAGTTCCGTTGCCACACGTGTAAACAATTAAGCACCCAGCCATGCAGTCTGCATTTACAAACATCTGTGAAAGAATAGGTCATTTTAAACGTCAAACGTCTGTGAACGAATGAGTCGCTCTAAGGAGCGTGGCACTGAAAAGCATGCCACTGTTGTAACAAGTCAGTTCAGAAAATGTTCCCCTGCAGACATTCCACGATCAACTGTGTGTGGAATTATTAAAAAGAGAAAGGAGTTCAAGAACCACAGCAACTGTGTCAGACCCAGTAAAGTTCCACAGCGCAGTTGTTGAGCTCTGAGGCGCATCGAACATAAACGTCGTCAACGATCTGCTGACTCGATAACTGCACGCTTCCAAAACTCCTCTTTGGCATTAACATCGGCACAAAAAACCCTCTGTGCACCAGCAGGGCTTCATGACGCGGGTTTCCAGGGCCGAGCAGCTGCACGCAAGCCCGACATCACCAAGCACAACGCCGAGCGTCGGAGGGAGTGGTGGAAACGCGTTCCGTAAAGGGACGAATCACACGCCTCGTCTGGTAGCCTGATGGACCAGTCTGGATTTGGTGACTAGGAGAACGTTACCTGCCTAACTGCATATAAACTTTGGTAGAGGAGAGAAGTTGCTATCTGGTTACTTTTCAGGGGGTTGGCCTAGGCTCCTTAGATCCAGTGAAAGGGAATCTTAATACGTTGGCATACCAAGACATAGCTGGGTGAGTTTGGTGTGAAATAACTTGGCTGACCTACAGAGAGCCCTGACCTCAAATCCATCCAACACCTTTGGAATGAATTAGAATGGAGACTGTGAGCCAGGCCTTCTCATCCAATAGGAGTGTCTGACCTCACAAATCCTCTTCTTTATGAATAGACGAAAATTCCCACAGACACGCTCCAAAATCTTGAAGGCATTCACTGAAGAGTGGGAACTGTTATTGCTGCTAAAGAGAGACTAACTCCACATTATTGCCTAGGGATTTAGAATGAGATGTTGTAAAAGCTCCTGTAGGTGTGATGTGCAGGTGTCCAAACACTTCTGTCCACAGTGCACTACATCATCATCTCTCTCCATTAACAACATTATAACCATTTGTATCATGATCAAAGGAACAACACATCAGTCCAGCTCAGTATTAATGTTGACATAGTTTATGCATTTCTGAATAATAGATCAAAACCAAAAAAAAAATTGCAATTCATTTCCAACAGTAAATATATTTGGAAAACAGAAGGTTAGGTTTAATCAAGCAGTGCCAAAAGTGAAATTTCTCTTGCATTATGAAAGATCTCTTTCCCATTATGAAGATTAGTTCTGCTGGACATTGAACACAGAGGAGCCATGGGAAGCGATCATCTGAGATCATCTGAGATCATCTGGCACATCATTTCATACTCATTCATTATCCACAAAAAGAGCTCAGAACAAGACCAACCTGAAATATCTACCTCACACACACACACACACACACACCTCATCTGTTTAAGCCATATAGACGCGAATTGCATATTTGCACTTAAGAAAAGTCTGACATCACAAAAATACAGTATTTTTTCAGATAAATATTTAGCATTTTTATTAAGGTCAGTGTCGTATGAAATCATGATTTGACAGGGAAAGAGTTCCTAGTCCAGTCCTCGGGGTCCTCTAGATTTCCTCTAAATTTCTCTAACACACATGATCCTCTAACACACATGATCCAGCTATTCAGCTTCCTACAGCCCTCAGTTAGTTGTGCCTGCTGTAACTAAACTATGGACTGGACTAGGTCCTCATGGACTGGACTGACCTGCCCAACTCTTCCATTCATCCCTCATAATTTCCCCATAGTTAAGCTACTTAAGCCCTATCCAGATGCCATTCAACTTACATGAGGTCTCAGGGTACTTTCCTATTTCACAGGTGCTGCTCTGTGATTTTATTCCAGCCCACATCAGCAGAGCTGGTATTTTTCTCCTCCCTCTTCCGAGATAATTACAGGTCGGATTACCTGTGATTTATCACTCAGAAGAATCTCACCATATTAGTCACTTCCAAATACACAACACACACACACACACACACTTTGTTTTCTATAAATAATTACTACTTTAAGTTCATCAATATCAAATATATCTAATGATAAATTCTAAGAAAATTATACTGTAAAAGACTAAATTGTTTATATTCAAACAGCCAATGATCTCTAGCTATTAATTTCTCATCATTTAAGCAAAGATATATTGCCATATTATGCAAACATTCACAGGAAATGCAACATGCTACAGAATTGCTCCTCCTGTGTTAATATCACTGCAGTCTGGATGCAGTTATCAGACAGCAGTGATATCAGACTGTTATCAGACAGCCCCTGATAAACAAATCCAATCCGAACAGGCACACGTCTGTATTTTTCCCCACCGGCCAAAGAGCCTAATCATATTAATGTTAATGACATTACCAGCTGACGGTGTTTTCGCAGTGCTTAAACGACAGGGCAGCTCGGCGGTTCAATCTCAGGAGAGCTGCAAGTTACTGAGGACGCCATGTCACCAGCGCCATGGGAACAGGACAGTCTGTGTGTCCGTCCATCTACAATCATTAACGCTCATTCAGATAAACTGCTTCATTCAAAGTTTGAGAGTTTTTAATGTGGTCTTTGCTCAGGGCACATCAGTACGCACTCTTTCAGTTCCTTTAAACTGTAATTAGAATGTCAGATTGTTTTCCAAACAGATACTTTATATTTTAAAACTGCTCCTTTGTTCCTTTAATAAAAGGATTCAGTAAAAGTATGATAGACTTAAAGCACAAGCTACTGTCATTGGACCAACTCCAGCCATCACCCTCACCCTAATGCACACCCTCACCCTAATGCACACCCTCACCCTAATGCACACCCTCACCCTAATGCTCACCCTCACCCTAATGCTCACCCTCACCCTAATGCTCACTCTAGCATCTTTAAATTGAGTGTAGAATGATTTCCATAAAACAATGACTGGCACAAAGTTTTCAAACAAAGTGGTTATTGGTCAACATAAAAAAAATCACTTCTGGGTCGCTCCAGGGCAGAGGACAGAGCAGAGGGAAGGGCAGAGGGAACAGGGCAGAGGGAACAGGGCAGAGGGAACAGGGCAGAGGGAAGGGCAGGGAACAGGGCAGAGGGAAGGAGCAGAGGGAAGGAGCAGAGGGAAGGAGCAGAGGGAAGGAGCAGAGGGAAGGAGCAGAGGGAAGGGCAGAGGGAAGGGCAGAGGGAAGGAGCAGAGGGAAGGGCAGAGGGAAGGAGCAGAGGGAAGGGCAGAGGGAAGGGCAGAGGGAAGGGCAGAGGGAAGGGCAGAGGGAAGGAGCAGGTGGCTATTTAAAACATCCTTTATTCTTGAACACAAAAAACTATGCATGCTGTAGTAAGTTCCAAGCTATTAAAAACACAAGTAGTGAAGGTTAATGAACTGCATGACTGTAACTTGCTGTTTCAAGTCGCTCTACGAGAGCTGCTGCTTCTCCCCTGCAATTAAAACAGTCAACTAGTAGTTTCTTTATGTCCTGAGCTTCCAGATTTACCATCTGAGAAGCTGAACACACACTGGTGATGCAGGAACAAGCTCTCTGCCTACGTCTCCAACACTAAACAGTCGTTAACACTGAATTATGGTGAGAACTGGAGCGCCACGGCCCTTCTTCCCCAACAACAGCAACCGGGCACAAGAGAAATAGATAAATAAAATGATATATGAGGAGTACACCTCACACCTCCCACAAATACACCCACACTGCTATTCCTGAGCACTTGACAGGAAGACAAAAGGAATACGGTAAGCAGAAGAGGTAGTGGCTGTAGATAAAGCAGTCAAGAGGAGAGAGGGGAGAGAGAGAAAGAAATAGACGGAGAGAGAGAGTGGAGAGGAAGATGAAAGAGGAATAAACTGTAGCAATCTGTGTGTAGTGCAGCTTCTCTGAGGGCTCCTTCCTTCAGGAAACTTGACAACTCCGACGTGAATACAAAGAACGCGAACCATAAAACGCGTGGACGAGAACTGCCTTGAATAAAACCAAAAACCAGGAACAACATGGACCTAAGGAAGGCTTCTTAAGCCCCTGGGAAGTATGACTGCGAAGGATTTATTCCAGATATTCTATTTTGTTACGGAAAAGGGAACGTGCATGTGTGCGCTTGTACACATAAACCTTTCCTGTGAGATGCAGGAATGGGAGTCAAGGCATAAGGTGAGTTTTACTGCTGCAACTCCCCCGGATGCCTGGATGCAGAGCAAAGAGGTGAAGTTGAAGGGCAGGGCTGCAGTCAGCTGCCTCACTCACCCACAGCAGCGGGGATTTTAATCAACCCCTGCTCTGCCCCTTCAAACTGCCTCCTCTCACGCCTGCCTACAGCGCTGCATGACCCTTAATAAACATGTTGCCTACATGCCGAGTTTTGAGCGTAGCACATTTCACACCAGTCAGCTCTCTCTCTCCCTCTCCCTCCCTCTCTCTCTCTCTCGCGCCGGAAGGAGCGTGTAAAAATATGCCATAAAGTCCTGCATGATTAGGATGCAACACAAATGCCCTCTCCTGACCCCTCAGTTCTCCACTGCAAAGCTGCACAGGAAGAAGAACCCTGGGCAAGAGAAAACCCACATTCATACGAACAATCTGAACTAAATATAACAAAGCACTTCTACACTCCCGCGCTGCCAAAATAAATAAATAAACAAACAAACAACCCCGCGTCATCCATTTCTATCCACCTACTGCTGCTAAATTTAGCACATATATAAATCTCTAGCACACCACTACCACTGGATCCGCCTCTCGTTTCCCGATTGCACTCTCTTGCATGTCCTTAAATAGAACGCGCCCTCTCCAGTCCCAGCACTAGATGGGCTTCTTCTCTTTGCAAAAATCTTAGCGCTTAAAGCAGCTGGGCTTATTTTATACAGTGGTACAGTAAAGCCAGATTCTGCTGGATTCTGTCGCAGTGTGTAAAGTGTCCCTGTAGAGGGAGTGTGTGCATAAGTGCGTGTGTGTGCATGCTGTACAATTACTGCGGTGGCAGAAGGAAGTGGATTAGATCTGACAGGGCGAGCAGATTCAGCTCACCTTGTGGGGGGAGAAGAATGCCAGCTCTGGAAGTCATCCCTTAAAGAGCTCACATTCACCAGAGCTTCACGAAATGTTATAACTGTGGAAGTCAGCCTTCAAAGAGCGCACGTTCACCAGGGCTTCCCAAATATCAGTACCCAGAAGTGACTGGTCAGCAGTGTCTTTGTACAGCTGTGAATGTCTGGGATGTGATGAGGCTGGGAACTACCCCCCACCAAAAAATTAATGAAACTTCATGGACCGTGGAATCCTGAGGAATATGACATCAATTATCAAATGACTTACTTCAATAACGTTTTACGGTCAAACAACAGAGAAACATATCGTTACATTTGCATTCTCTGATAGGTTACAAAATGTGTGCAAACAGTTTGGCATCTCTGCATGTTGACTGCCTGAACAGGTCTGTGGCTCACAGAGAAAAAAAAAAAAACAAAACTCTCCCTGCCTGATAGGCTAGAGGGCATTTGTTAATACCCATCCCCCTACATTAACTCCAAGGAGAAATATGTTCTTAACATTCACCAGATAAAATAAAACTCACCATCCTAAATCGGTCATCTAAGGACGTGTATTTACATTTACAGTAAGTCATGAGAGTCACTAATCCTTACAGTGACTAGATTCACTAGATAAAGGTTTTGAAACCAAGTGGCGGTAATGGAGGCAGAATGGCCACCGACTGCTGCTGTCCTATTGGTTGTTTTGTTGGTTTTTTTTTTTGGTTTTTTTTTTTTACAGTACAATGGCTTCAAGAAAACAGTGCAAGCTGGGTAAACGGAAAATCTCTCAATTATTACTGAGAAGGGATCGGTTTTCTGTGGAGAGGTTGTGTTAACACGTGTGCGCACACACACACACACACACACACACACACACACAGGTAAACTCAAGCTTACCAAAAGTCTATCTGCCAGACTGTTTGCGTAGACCACAGATCAGGCAAGAATGTCATCATGCCTCTGACTACTGCCAGTCTTTGCCCAGATATGTGCCCATTGCATCATCAGTGGGTCTCGGGGGCCTGACCGAACAAAGCCAGAGTTCAGACGGGCTCCTGACGTTCCATCAGCCACTGTTTGCCCCATTTGTGGTGTTAACTGTGAGTATTAAGGGACATCAGTGCTGCTGGGAATGTGGCAGGTGGCAGTGTCACTGCAGGACTGAGAGTGATCCACCAACCATAAATACCCAGCATGCACCTGTGTTCAGAACCTGACAACTGATGAAGTACTACAGAGCGACCAAGACAAATTGAACATGGCATCTGATTAGCTATAATCTACAACTGACATGTATTTTAGAAGTGTCAAATGGCTGGTCTTATTCTTCTCCTTCTTAATTAAGTGCCAGAACAAACTGTCACCTCATGGATTAAAAAAAAAAAAAAAAAAAAAAAAAAAAATAAAAAAAGGTCTAAGAATCAGAATTCTAATTACAAAGAAGTTTGGGATCATCAGAAAATGTATAAAACGATCTAAAAATGTAAACGTACATCTAAAAAACAAACGATCTAAAAATGTATGTAAAAAGCATATGATTATGAATTTGTTTAAGGTTAGCTGAACTGTGCCATTAATGGACATTACTTTTGCAGAGACGAGTGCTGAATTACACACAGATCTGAAATTAATATGTGAATTTTATTTCTTATTCACAAATACAAGAAGTATATATGCCAACTGACCAAAGATTATATTATCTGAGGTTGTCATTTATTATGAAAAAAGAGCAGCCCATTTTGAGCAATTCTGAGTGAATAATAAATATGAGTAATAAATGGTGAGTGAAGTATTTTAGTGAAGTAGTGCGACAGGCTATGTTCTTTCATAATTTAATACTGTTGTTGCATAAGAACTGGCTGGCCAGCTGCACGAACTCGTTTCTATGGCTTTCAGAGGAATTAAATTCCAGAGGTAGTTAACGGGATTCGCTCTGCATTGCTGCCTTGCTTAAGCCCCTCCTGAATGGTACGATCAGGCCGTAAAGCGGACCGCTGAAGTGGCCGTTTCCAGAGGCCCGTGGCGAACACAGGCCTCTCGGCTTGGTGGCCGGGGGGTGAAGCCCAAATAGCTGACAGCACTTTCTCCGCAGCCGAGACCCAGAGCACAACAGGAAACCCGGCCGCCGGTTCAACCTCCCGCTGTGGAACTGCAATGGAAACTTTAACTGCAATGCCATCAGTTTAACTTACTGCATTTCCTTAAGCACTGACCTGAGATCAGTCCCAGAGAGCCCAAATGTTCATGCCTTGCAATTCTGAATATTGTGAAAAGGGGCAAAAACCAACAAACAAACAAAAAAAAAAAAACACACCAAAAGACCAAAACACGAGCACGTTCCAAAACAAGAGCAGATAAAGGAGTCTGAACCCAACCCTCAAGGTTAGCTAAGCTTTTAAATTCTTCATACATTCGTCTCCGGTGCCAGTGCTGAAAGTGACGCTTTTTCTCCTACATTCACATTCCCTCACGTCTCTTCAGCACCACTACATAGATAAGGTGATTCTTCATCTCTCCAGTTGGTTCTCTGACAGATCACTCTGACCCAGTTACTCTCACCCAGGGGTTTATTACAACCACTCCCCTTAAATATCCACAATGATGCTACTCCAAACACAGCGCCACTGAAATAACAACAACAAAATATTTGGTTTAAGCGTCTCTTGAGTAGTGTGTGAGCGTTCTGAAATGCAAGTGCATTCTTAAACAATATCTGGGGAGTTTCGAACCTCAGACGGAGCAGGTTAAGTGCGCAAAAACAGCCTAATCACAACACGGCAGGAGATTAATCCGTGAGACCCGAGGGAGGCCGGGCGAGAGCCTTTCAGGAAGCCTGCTTGGTGATGTGCGCTTTATCTGACAGGGAGCTACCTACACGCCTTAGGCAGAGCGAGGAACGTCCTTCTCGTGACATCCGAGAGAACGCCCAGGTGTCCTGTGCCGTTTTTCTCGTGCGGACGAGATGGGTCAGACCGCAGCTCCGTTTGAACGGATGCAGTGGCTCACCAAATAAGAGCTTCTCGTTTAGCTCGGCACACGCCCGTCGCCTTTTAAACAACCGGGTTCACCGGCGACAACCTGCAATTTGTCTTAGCGTGTCTACGGACCGGCCGCTCAGCACGTCTCGCGCGTCATACCTGCTGAACTGGCCGTGCTAAACAGGGCGGCGGTAAAGTAAATAAACAAACGAATAAATAAAATGAGTAAATAATGGCTTGTTGGTTCTGACACAGAGGACAAGCCACTTCAAAAAGCGTATTGGCAGCAACAATGAAACAATAAAACTCATTTGGTTAAAACTCCACACCATCCTGCAATGTTTTAACATCGAGCATTTATATCCAAAGCAAAATATCCTACAGTGCACTCTTGGTTTCCCTTACTACATTAGGTAATGAAGATAATACTATTTTGTTAACAGTGCACTAGCATAGCTGTAAATTTCTTTCAATGGATATAAATAAAACATAATCCCATCTGCCCAGAATTGTATGCATTTTAATTAAGATGTACTGTGGGGTAAAAAAAAAAAAATCAATTTTTCATCAAAGACAATTAATTAGTCACTTCACTTTGAAGAGATTCGCAGCTGAAGATGCAAGCTATGTTAAATGTGCTGAAAGCTAAGGGGAGATGATGCTGACTCATTAGCTTCCTTGAGTAGTGAGCTCTGATGCACCCCACAAGACCTCAGCTGCAAAATACAGCTTTAGTTTACCTGAGGGATATCATGTCTTCACAGAAAAGGTACCTTGTTTTTGTTTATTTTTCCTTTACTTGGTTATTGTGGTCTGTTGGAGTAGTTATTCAAAAGACACGTTGCTGGTTTCAGTTTATTGTAATGGTAATAATTCAAAGAAGAAAAAGAAATAACTATTTATAGAACATCATTCAAACAGATATTCTGCAACTCTCAACATTTAGCACATGTAGTTTACACCCAAGAAGATCTGCAACTTGATATCTTTCCATGTTGTATTAATTATAATCTATTTATCTATTAATAATCTATTTATTTATCATTAGTAATCTATGTATAATCTATAACAGATACAGACTAGCAGAGGTGAAAGTGCCTCCAAGATACAGATAACATGCACTAAAGATAATGTGCGGTCCTCTGCTACACTGTGTGACCTCACGGAAATCCAGACAGCTCCTCATATCCACTGGATTCTCAACTGCACTCTTGATTGAAGGCTTTCTGTAAAACTCTGCTTGGCACAAGGCAATTACGTTCCGTCTTGCACCTCAAATAAGTCCAATTACACATTTTGGTTGTTTTCATAACACCTCACAATACCACAGTTTTCACAAGACACCACAGACTTTTAACTTAAAATTGCTATTTGTCAGAGAAAACGAGACGGAATTATCTTTGTGAATAATCATCATCATTTACTCTTTTCACCATTCCCTCCATGCTACATTTGAATGTTTTTACTTATTTAAAGTATATTTAGGTTATGTGTCTGATCACTCACCAAAACGATACGCGTAAAGTGTCTGTTACTGAACAATGTTCGGTAAGCCACTAAACAGCACGTTGAACGTAATTGGACAGGCTCACCTTTGTGGTGTCGTCATGTGACCGCTGGTAGCGTTTCCAACGGCATCCGTAGATCCCAGTCAGACACGACAAACACAGCTGTCTCTCATAGACCTGCAAGGGTTGGTGCTTCACCATGCTCCTTCAGACTGGACTCCACTCCCTCCCTTCTACCATCCCACTGACAGCTCAGCCCCTGGAGACAGATAGACAGACAGACAAAAAGAGAAAGAGAGAGAGGAAGAGATGGTGTCAGGAAAAGAAAAAAACCTACTTCAGCATATTTATGTAATGTACGTAGTGAATTATTCTAAATATACTCATCACATAAGCCTACCTAGATGAATCAGTTCTCTTTAAGGTTTCAAAAGTGTCCATATCTATGCTTCATTACACATAAGCAGAAACAACTGGGCTTGTGATCCATTATTGCAACATCAATCATGCCCAGAAGCAGTGAGATTACCTCTAAACCCCAAGCTAATCATGGATAAATTCGAATGGAACTTCACAATTCTGCAACTGCTGCAGAAAGACAATCCACTGCATAGCAGCCAATATAAGAGAAGCACTAAAGTCCTTCTGCCTCTCACCAAGGGAATTGGGTAAACCAGCCCACAACATCTTCATGTTGAAATAATGTGAGAGTATTATTTTGTAGCGTATTGTTTGTATTCAAATGCATTACATTAATCTATATTCACATAATTTTAGAACTGGTGTAATAAGTTTCAGAGAGCATATGGTTTATTCCAATGTATGACTTTTAATCAAAACTATGCATGATTAGTTATGTGGAAATAGACTAAACTACATACCAGGCCAAGAGCAGAGGTTGAAGAGTCTGAGAATAAAAGTAACCCAACAGCTTATGTCCCCTAAGATGAGCCTGCAGCTCAAAGTGGCCAAGTATCTCTCATTCAGTATGTAGTTTCTGCTTAATCACTACACGAGTGCTTGATGGATATGGTGTTTTCCATGCGAGTAGTCCTTGAAACTAAACACTTTTTTCAAAGGTCCTTGTTATTCCGTGTGCATTATCTCTCCTGACGAGCAAAATGATATTTGGTGATCTTTAAATAACTAACATGCATGAAGATCGTTACAAAGTTTGTCAGAGAGCTAACAGTTGCAAATGGGCTCCCTCTTCCCTAAAGAGCCGTTCAAAGGAAACACTGCACTTAAAAGCATACTCGATCTTGTCTGTTTATACTAATGGCAGCGTATCTGTTTAATGCAGCGTTTCTAAGAGGGCCCCAAAATGGCTAGCAGACCCATCAGGAATGGCAGGGAGAGGAGGCCATTGCAGACCCACTTCGTTTGCGTTGCACCGGAGGGAAGTGCTGGGCCTGCTGCTAGCACAGCACCTGTCGTTTGGGCTCTCAAATTTATCTCCCGTTCTCCGCCTGCAGACCACGCCTGGGAGAATGAGACACCGACTTCTCCCAAAGAGAGTGCTCAGAGTCCAATGAGCTGTCGTGTCAGGTCTGTGGTAAAATTTATCTCTGGGTAAGCTGTGGCCCTCTGGGTAAGCTGTGGCCCTATAGCCAGTGGTGGATGTGAATGGTGATCGGTTAACCCTCCCCCTTGACCATGAAGGTCAGAGAGCAAAGTTTTTAAAAGAGGCTGTTCTAGTCCTTTGCATTCAGGAAAGCCTAATGCACTACATTTCAACAAACTGTGGGATGATACAAATTTGGATCAGTTTTGTCAAGGTTAATATTACAGATCACTGCGAGATGCTGTGTCCTCAGAATCTTCTTCAAGGACGTTCTGGAGTTTGGCTCCACTGAGTCTGGAAAATTACTCTGAGAATCAAATTGTACTTCCAGCTTTTCATGGAGAAGGGCACTACTGCAAGGTCAAACTTGATCAGCTTTACACAACAACGTAATTCAAATGCACACGGTATACAAATTAAAACACACAATCTGCATTACTCAGCTCTGCAGTGAAGGTGTTAATACGTTTTCGGAATTCATAAAAAGTCCTCGTTTCTTTTTACTAGATCCTTCTCACTGTGAAGCAAATCTGCTAAATTATTAAACATTTCCCGTTTCTATTTCTGGATCTGTATTAAAAAAAGGAGAGAGGTGTATAACACACGGAGATAATATTTCGCGCGACAGGACTACATGACGGATATTACAGCGTTTGAACAAAATGTGCCTCACTTGGAAAGCATAAGTAGGAAATTTCACAAACACCATGAGACAACGCTAGAGTGGTGATCATGTCTGTTCTACACACCATTACACCATAGGCCAAAAATTCATGCTCATTAATTGTATCATAAGCAAGATATCACACATGCTTCAAGGTCCACACTAGATAATGAATATGTATCCTGAATAATATCTTTGTGTTCTGTATAAAATATTATAAAATATATTAAATACAGTATAAGATTTGGCTCAAGGCTTAAGCAGTGGCAGGCTCTGTTGTTCTTCACCAACCATCATCTTGTCTGTACATGTAACCCCCAAAAAAGTGTATAAAAGGAGATTACACAATCACTGTACATCACTGTATAACATTACTGTATAATATTTCACTGTGGAATAATACCAATGTTCTTCTGAATAAACCGCATTCTAACTGAGCTCTCAGATTTCTCAGTGTTTTACTCCAATGTTCACCACCCCAGTAAAGAGAGAGGCTGACTGAATATCTTTATCTTAAATGAGCACTACTATTAAATCCATGCCATAGCCAACTTGTTACCCATTTTATTGCAGCACCCCCCTATAAGGACAGAGACAGTGATTGAACAACAGTCTCTCTTTCTGCTGCCTCATTTCCTACCCCTAGAAAAAGAACCATAACAGCTTACAGAGAGGGAAACGGTTCAGCACTTTGGGTTGTACTGAGCAATACATGTGAAGAGGAACAAAGCTGCAGGTGAAACCTGCCCTCTGGCATGTGATCTGAGAACCAACTGAATTCCTAATAATTACAACTGAACAAAGAGACAACAACCTCCTTCGTTACTGCAAACGTCCTCGAAAAGGTTCTTCACTGAGTCACATGTAAACATGGAGAAGTCAGTTTGCTTCACACCCTGAGGCAGGATCCCTTAAACCTGTCATCACGGTAGGGACACCATAAAATAAACCACAATCTACTTTTAGACCATCGTAATTTGGGAAATCATGTGTGTGTATAAGAGAGGACTGTACTTATTGAACTGCACCACAGTGCATCTCAACCACACACACACATATCTGATGACTGACACAAAAATGACTGTTAGTATTCCAGAGTATACTAAGGACTGTTAGTATTCCAGAGTATACTAAGGACTGTTAGTATTCCAGAGTATACTAAGGACTGTTAGTATTCCAGAGTATACTAAGGACTGTTAGTATTCCTTTGTAGAAAACAAAACCACAACAGAAATGTAGACATTTACCTGAAATGTACCTGAGGCCAAGTTGGTGTAATGTAATGCGTAACGAAATATGTAATACATCCAAACAACAACCATTCTTCATTTTCAAAAAAGTACCATAAATAAAACATTACAATACAACGTACTATCGTAAAACGATTTACGTCACATAAACGTTTTCTCCCCTGAATAATCCCAACGCTTATGACTGGAATGACGATCATGGTGTTGAGAGGATATGAAGATGATGGGGACTTTAGAAATATCTAAGAAACGGCGCCCTAGCAGCAGAATTTCATTAGCAGGTTGTTTGGGTCTGCCTTCGTCGTTTCTGAAAGCCCTCCAGCGCCGACTCAGCCCGCCCGCCCGCCCGCTCCCGACACCCACGCCAGCGAGGAACATTCAAGCGACCATCTGTTTGGTCAGCGCCAACACCCAAGCAAAAACGCCCTCCGTCAGAGTGGGGGTGGGTGCTAACCTCACTTTTAGAGGGCCTGGGAAGACAGTTTGCCATATCCAAACAACCACTAGAGGAAAAACATGTCATTTTGGACATTCTTTGTAAGCAAGACTTTGTTTTTTACACCCGAATGTCTAAATCAGGGAATTACAGTTGTGTGTACTGGTGAGAGCTAATGAATTGTAGGTAATACCGGAAAAAAATAGTTGGTGTAGCTAATATTTTTATTGAAAACCATTTTATTCTATATCAAATGCGTGGGTTGTGGCTGATTGTTGCATGTACCTCCAAGTGTGTTTGAATAAAAGTATTAAGAAACGACGTCGAATATAAAATGAGGCTTTTTATCAATTAAATTTTTTTTCACATTTTTAGTTTAGGTGACCATCTGGTCATAATGGCTTTGTTTCAGAAGGCCACAGCAAACGAAGAGTATTACAGTTCAACAGGATATTACAGCATCTGTGTATTACAGTGCTCCAATGCATCACTCACATCTCCCTGAAGTTAGGGAGGTTAACAGTATGTGCGCTCTCTGCATAATCCTGATATATACAGGATAGTTTTTGTGACTACATCTAAGGACACAACTGAGAGGATTTTTTCTAGTGTGTGAAACCACATGTGGGCCTTTTTGTTAAATACTCACCTACTTTATAAAAAAAAAAAAAAAAAAAAAAAGAAAAATGGTTCAATAGAACTGTGTAAAGACACCATCAGCCGTAAATTAATCTGCATCTTGAAATCTGGCACTAAATCAGAGAAAACAGAATGACTCAAGCTGGTTCAAGCTGGTTCCTGGTGGCCATGTCCCTTCAAGTGAAAATTCCACGGAAAATCAAACCTTTGATGATTAAACTCAACACAAGATTAACTGAGATGGTGCAGATCGCATCTTCTACATTAAATCGGTATTAGATCCAGAATAGCTAGTCTACATCTAGTGGAATTGGATCCTGCTGTATTACGACAAAGAGTTTGTATGGGGAAGAAACCAATGCAGACAATTTCAATCTCAATCGGCATAAATTCAGAAAAAGGCCAACACTGGACTGTATCCAGTACCGACACTGGACAACCATGACGGATGAGTCTTAATGACGTCAGCTAGTCACTCGTTCCTTATCAATTAAAGACAAAGACAGTCCAGCTATGTAAAGAATCAATTGAATGAAGCTTCAAGACATTGCTGATTCAGAATTGGGGACAAACTATAAACCCAATCGAAACAGTTACAGCAGCTCCAATCAAGCAACAAATACAAGCAAACCCTCTGAATATTAGGACCTAATTTAGTTTTGTTTGACCTAATTTTGTACACCAGTACCTGGGGCACGTTTGTTTCCATTAGGGTCTGTATAATCAATGCCTAACGATAAGAATACAGTGTTGCAGGGGGAGGTTTTAGCTTCTTTAATGAACGAGTTTGACCAACTACTGTGAGCTGACGCAAAAATGAGAGCAGAAAATGGACATATTTAATAGTGTGAGTGTGAGTAACTGAGAAAGAAAGAGAACAAGAGAAGAAGAAAGATGGGCAAAAAAGAAAGAGAGAGCAGATTCATGACTAGTTTGCCTTATGCACACCTTCAGTTTTCACATTTTGTACTTAATACTGCTTTGGGCTTGTTATCCAAAAATATCAAAGCCAAAATTGATATCAACAGCGTTAAGGGTAATGCAGAAGAAAGTATTCATTTTTCATACAGAATTTTTTTGTTTAAGATCTTTTTTTAGATCTTTGAAGAATAAAAACAACCAACCAATCAGCTATAAAACCCTTAAACAAAAACCTGAGGAATCAGATCTATCCTTAATAAACTGGGTGCCATGAATGAGTCCTAACAAAAGAAGAACAACATTGAAGTGTATCGTAAGTTTCAGACAAAAAATATTAAAAGGTGCGGTTCTTCAGTAATTTACGTAAGGTTTTCAACATCTACTCATAAAGAAATATGACTGCAAATAAAACTGCTTGCTCCCTGCTGAAAACAGGCCCTCTATATAATAGTAGCACTAGTGCCAAACTAACTGGCTGTGATACCTGACTGACATTTGTCTCAAGCAGTCCAACCCAGACTCTTGTGCATATCAATGCGGTAAACAGAGCCATAAATCTACTAAAATAATAACCTCATAACAGTCTGAGGACTTCTACGTGGCTAAAAATGAACTGAGGACGGATGTACATGTGGTGAATGAATAAATAAATAAATAAATAAATAAACAAACTTCGTGGTGCGTCGTTGTTGTAAGGGTAAACACCTACACCGGCAACTCTCTTATAACCTGCAATTGAGTAATCAAAAGGCTTAGAGATCATGAAAATCATGGCTGAGAACTTTGAAGTAGTTACAAAATGTCCAAGTACACGGGAGTCCAGGTACACAGCCCTCAGTCTTTGCCTCCAGGGAGAGAAAGACTCGAGGCAAGGAAAGAAGCTGAATGAGTCAGCAGATGATTGGAGACCATCCAGGCCGGAGCTAGACCTCGGGGTGAGCAATCAATTTCAGCTAGTGTGATGGATTTTACACTAAATATAAGCTCTATATCGATATGAATGCATCATTGGCTGTAGGAGGTGCTCATTAAGGTATTATGATTTATGAAAAACGAAATTGTGTGTGTGAATATTATACTAGATCATTGCAAACACTAATATTCTTAAAATGCAAGATATGAATGCGTATCTGTCATTTGGCCAAAACAAACAAAACAACGCAAACAAAGCCATACTTACCACTCTAAATAGGGTCTAATTTAGAGAAGCCATCCATTAAAAGCCTCTAAATAAGTGACAAGAAGTTGGATTGTCACACTGCACTGGTTGGAGATGCAACAATGCTACCATTAGAGATGTCTCCTTCCTCACTTGTAGAATGCCACAGAGGCACAGCTGAGAAGAGCGATGGTGCTCTGAAGCACTGGGCGGAAATTTTAAGCCTTCCTTGGTGCTAATTAAAAGCAGCAGGGAGTGACAGGAGGGATAAAAATCAAGAGGCTGGAAGGAGGGCGGATCCGCCTCCCACATGATGCTGGGACAACTGCAAGTCAGACCGAGGCGCAACGTTTTTCTGGACGCTGGAAAGTACTCGGAGGCTGAAGAGCTTAGAGAGTTTGCGGGAACATTTGCACACATGTGGACACAGAGACAGACACACCACGAATGCCACGTTTCCACGAATGCTTCTGAAACAGCTTCATGCATTAGTTAAAGCGTGGTGCGTCACCATCCATGAGAGCTCTCTCCTCTCTCTCTCTTGGTCACCATGTCCATCCCACACTCTCTCTTTTCTCCCTGGCATCTTTTCCTACTTGCCAGACGTGAAGGTCAACTAGGGAGATCTCCTTCGGTTTCTTCAAATATTCACCGCCTGAGATCTACTTAAGCGGCTCCAAACACACACGCGTGCCTGCAGCTTCGACTGAATAAGGGCCACCACCAGTCTGCAAGGCTGTCGGGTTACACACGTGAATGAGGGGAATAAGGGATGCCGGTACCTTGTCACGCTTTAGTGGTAACAAAGCACATGACAGATGATTTGAAACATCTACATTAACACACATATATTTATACATTACAGTCAAGCCCCAGTGCTCTACTGCTACAAAGCGTACGTTTAAAACACCACTATACTCCAACCCATCACTGTTAAACACACATGTAGACCAAATATACATTCTCTTCTTCATACTGTATATACATTACTGTACTGTGCTTAAGAATCATTTAACAAAATTTTAAAAATAAATTAAAAAAAAATCTACAATAAAATGGTGCAAGATCTTTCTTTTACTCGGGTGCTTATTGTGTAAAAAAAAAACAAAAAAAAAAAACACCCCTTTGCCACACATGCGTAAATATTCTATGTTGCATTTGTATGAGTCAAACCAGTCCTGGGCACAGACACCTGCATCCAGGATAGTGTCTGAATGTAGCCCGAGTTCTCTCCCTGGAGGCTAACCTGAAAAAACTCCCAAACATTAAAACCAAGATAAGGAAGAACAGAGTGACTGGCGGTTTAGAGCGCCTTGTTGACCATCACCGAGAAGGTAATACTGGCCCAGTGCCTAATCACACACTAGGTGCTGATATAGTTCCCTGGAAGGCCTTCAGCTGACAAAAGGTATGCATGGCACTCAGATGCGAGGAGGAAACGATGTGGCGGAAAAGAAGACCATCGAAGCGTTAACCCTTTCCACGCATCCCAAGTTCCTCGAGCGCCACCATCGCTGGCGACCAGATGTTCAGCTCGGACGAGCTCCAGTGGGGGCTGCTCACCCTCCATGCCGTGCCCAGCG
>JAOXYF010000013.1:3171997-3189595 GCA_028565775.1 Sternarchorhynchus goeldii | reverse complement strand
AATTCGAATCTGCAGCTTGGTTCACTCAACATGTTTGGGTTTATCTCAGCCAACTACCCAGAAACGTGTACTAAATGGGTGTTGATTGCACAATTTTTATGCCTCTGATCAAAGCACATATGACGTGTCTCATTTAAAGCTTGAATTTATTTGGGTTACATAATTAAATCGTGTGCATTTTTTCCTGGATAGCAGTACAAAGGCCTAGCAAAGAGAACTGTCACAGACCAAAGGTGAATGTGAATCTTGAACTCGATACTTTATCTTCAATATTGGCAGCAGATGAGGTGACAACAACACTGGTGCAGAGTACTGAACAGTAATGATTCCCATAGAACACACACACACACACACACACACACACACACACACACACACAGTTCTCATTGAACCTAAGACGATACGGATAAGGTCAGTACCAGTGGGGGATTCATAATTGCATAATTTCTGCCAATTATTAAAGAGAATCCTTACTGATCAAATCATCTAACACAGAGATTCTTGCAGTAGGCAGTGTGACTAAAACAGACCACGTCTAGGAAGACAAAGTCCTCCACATTCTATTTCTTTATTTATTTTGTCTATTGATCATGACAAGATGGGCTTTGAGACTTGGTGATGAGCAATGAAACACTGGGCATGTGTGTGTATGTGTGTGTGTGTGGGGGGGTGATATCTGATCACAGAGAGAGCAGATCTGGGACCCCCAGAGGACTAACTGTAATATCAGCCCATTACTAAGCATCGTCACTCCTACTCATGCAACCAGAGGTAATGCCATAAAGGTAGGGATAGGGTTAACCCTAACCTTAACCCTGTGACAAATGAACGAAGACCCAGTTTCCTGAGTGATGCTTAATTATTTGTTGCATAGGCATACAGTAACTTATGCCTATGTTATATTAAACACAACAGGAATAATAATAATAATATTAATAATAATAATAATAAATCATCCATGTACAGAATTTAATCTTTGCTGCTTGGACCTGATTTTGATATTTGGTTGGCCAGGAAAGAATACTTAAACAATAAGAGCTGAGTTTTCTAAAATGTTATGGTGTTTTTACCCCACCTCATCACCAAAAACCAATGCCTATCCAGTGAACTGGAATTTTTGTGAAGGAAGCTAGAGGACTAACAATTTTAATCTTTCTAAGGAATGAATTTGAATGAATAACACGTTAGTGTATGTAGGCCATGCACAAGAAATGACCAAACATTCCAGTGCTAATTAATTCATGTAAGAGGAGATACGCAACAGTAAATGAGCACCAGTAACCTCTGTGTTGTACTGCGTTTGTGCTTGGGTGACGCTTTTAATCTGAATGCCTGTTACGGATATGTGGGCCACTTAATGTATGATCTGTAACTAAAAAATTAACCGGGGCCATTCGATGACCAAGTACGTCACAGGACGTCATTGCGTGCAATACACTGTGGAGACAATGGGGGTCTCCAGTACTTAACGTTGGCTCATCCAGCATCTCAAACTGATGAATGTGGGATCATACAAATAAATACATAACTACACGTAACTGAATATCTAATGTTATATTTAAATGTTATACAATAACAAACAATACAAATATAAATCATCCATTTTGTTTGCTGCTGTTTGTAATGTTTGTTTTCATAGCTTTGCTGCAAGTCGAATTTCCTATATGGGACAATAAATCTGATGTATTTTATAATACAGTATAAATATGACCTTTTATTTTAGGATCAGTCTAATAACCCAAAGACTGCCAACGAACAGCGCGGGCGTTTCCGGGTGCTCGCGAGACAGCCCGACTGACATGAGATCAGGGTTTTTCATAAAGTCAAACACAACCAGTCATTAAGAATGAGCCGTTCACTGTCCTCAGCCTCACTTATTAAGGAACCGACCGACTTGATCAGTGAAACAAAGCTAAATCTCACACGACCTTTGCTGCAATTTGCTCACTGAATCCAAAAATTAGTCTTACTGGTAGCCCATCAAGTGATTTATCCTAAGTAGCAATAGCCTACTTACTAAGGTTTAGCCTGACCGGTTTACTTCAGCGTTACAAAGTCAACCTGAAACACACCTAAAAATTAAACGAAACTGATGAGACTGTTTTGTTTTTATTTTTTACTTCGCTCTTATTTTCAAATCTGTTAAAATTCATGACTTGATTTCTTACCTTCTTCAGACTCGGTTGCCTACAGCTTTGAAACCAGGTGAACCGCTTTCGCCGTGTATCCTATTCCTATGAGAACTATTTTCACGCCTAAATGTATCGGCAAATATTGCCACAAAAGTATCGAGACACTTCATAAAAATGTAAGTAAAGATAAAACCCGGTGGAGTGCTCACGTACGAAACACCCCTGAAATAAAATATGTATGCGGTCTAAGTCAAAACTGGTGTTTCTATCTAACCGCAAACTGTTCCACCTTGCTTTTTGTGCTGTCAATAGGGTTACGCTTAGCGTAGCATCAGTTTAAGAGCCCGAAGCATTTTAGATGGTAACCTATGGTAGTAGTCTTATGGTAGTAGTCTTAGACGAGATAATGGGCGGAGCTGGATTTTGTGGCGTCCAATTGTGCTCTCTGCCGTCCAATTAGACGCGGAATTAGAGGTGGTAGATGAGCCTGTCTATTCTGCATGGACGCTGCAGATGTATTCATGAGTTAATCGGTAATTTAGTCATTTAGTCGAGGTACTTAGGTAGTTTGGTAAACTTTAGCAGTGCTATCGACGAGATATGTGTACAAAATAAAGTTATCACTCGCAAAATGATGATTTTGGTTCCCTCTCACAACAAATAAAACACTGGACTCGGGAGATTTTTTTTTTTTAACGTGAGGAGAGTACCGTACTGATCATATCGTATTCAGGTCAATTTCTGTAATCACAAGTGTAATTCGCACATTAAGGCCTAGCACCATTACAAATGAACACCATTACCCTGACATTTTAGTTTTGCACAGATAAAGAAGACCCCTACCACTTATTGTAAGTGCTTCAAATCAGCACCCAGCTGCTCTCTAAACCCTGAACTTCCTCCATGAATAAAAGCTAGCAGCGGGAGTCATTCGCAGGGGTCTGGCAGCGGTTGATAGAATATTTACGTTTGGGGAGATGGGGAGAAGGATTTGGAGCCATAGTGTATCATTCAGATTGGGTTTCGGGCATTGCGAACTAAACCTAAGGGAAGGGATGGAGAGCAGCAACAAATTCTACCTGACATTTATCTGAGCTGTATGGGGCTGGATGTAATTCCTCACTGTTCTGTTCATAAACCAGAACGCACACCTGTAGTGGACAAACGCGTGTGAAATTAACCTTAGCTTCAGGCACGTCTTTGCATTGGATGTTAAATGAGACTTAGAATATTTTAAGGGAAAATGTTAGAATATTTAAAAGTTAAAATCATAAACTTAAAAGAAGCCAACACCAAGATATTTCTCTAATACATGCCGATGTCGCCATCTAGAGGCAGATTAATGTTACAAAACTTTCTAAAATTTCTAAACACAGTACATCGCACACGGTACTGATATATATATATCAGTACCGTGATATATATATATGTATGTGTGTGTGTGTGTGTGTGTGTGTGTGTGTGTGTGTGTGTGTGTGTGTGTTTTAGAATCCTTAATCCAAGAATTAGAGGTTATCTAGCCAAATAATTACTTTGAGATTAAGAGACCCGAGTCATTACTGACTGTACTACCAATTAAAAGTGGGACTTCAGGTCTGCTCCGTTGTGTTCCACGTGAGCTGCAGAAGAAACAGACCAGACGAGCACGTTTACATAAATCAGACCACTGGAGGGCATCGTACTCCAGCAGCTGAGTGATAAACTGTCCAGAATTCATTCATCCTACTTCCGTCATATAGTCTGATATATTCATTTTACTTGATCTGCTTTAACAGTACATGATATTAAAATTCTGTTTAAATTTTGTCCATTTAGAAAAAGACTACCTGAAGGACTGGTGAAAGAAAATAGTTTGTTAAGATGTTGGAAAGAGTAACAATAAAGAAAAAAACAATAAAGAATAACCTTTTAAGATGCTGGATACAATTTAACAGCTATATAATGGATAATATTTAATAGTTATTTTTCTGTACTAGAAGCATTTACAGAGCATTTCAGTTTGGACAGAGGCACTTTGTGAAACTCACCGACCAACATTTATTGCTCTGTTCTCTGCCACATACTGTGAAAAGATCTGCTCCTACTCAACTCCATAAATGATTATTTTCATTTGCTTAAGTTATTTGTTTACATTATTTGCATTTTCATAGTCTAACATGGTCATGAACTGAGAAAGACTGCTAATCCGATTATATATAAATGAGAAGCTTTAAACCTTTGTACTTTTAGCAAAACCCTTCATTTGTAGCATTTGTCTTCCTGCACCCTCCCAAAACATATAATTCAGCAGAAGATTTCATCAGCATATGAGCCAGTGTAACTGTGTATATGTCTTACATCATTTTCCACAGCTGGGCGGAGTCTAAATCTGTTGGTGCTGTTCATGGTCATGCACATACACACAAATGGACTGTATGAAAAGTAGCATCTGTGCCATTTACTGATGTCTATGATGTATCATGATGCGTGTTTCATGAGAAAAGATCAGTGACTGAAATCATGGGTTTGTGGCAGGATTTGCTAGTCTAAACAAAGAAGTACTGAGAGACGGAGGTTGTTTGAAAAGTCCACAGAAAACCTATCAGAGCCATCTAAAACGGGGCCTCATGTTTAAGAAGCACATTCCACATCAAGGTAGTGTGTCAGGAAAACAATTCCAGTGAATCCTATTCCACATTCAGTGATCATAATGCTGAAAATTGTAACAGAAAAAAAATTGGAATAGCAATGTGAAATATAAAATGTTAGACTGTTTCAAAACGTTCATTTCAAGGAGAGAATTGTCTAGAAATGATCAGGCAGGCAGATAAAATCTTTCTTTGATTCTGATATCACACATGTGGGAGTCTGAGGAGAAGCCACATTCTTGCAGCCTGTTTTTATTTTAATTCTGCCTTGCTCGTTTTACATGGCACTCACGGTGAAGACACAAACTGAGGTAGATGTTATATTTATCCTGAACAGAAACCAAAATGCCAGTATGTCCAGAGAGTTCAAAGATATGTGTGGCTTCATCTTCTTCTCTATTTATAATTCCCTATTTTGCCTTCTGCTGAATAAGATTCAGGACGTCGCTCCTTGAGGCCAGGCTTCTGAATGCAGAGTCAGTATATTGTGTTCTTACCTGATGAAATCCAGCAGAGAATGTCTTACTGCATGTGTTTTTCTAGTGTTTTCTCACACAACAGCCAGCCTCTAGATTTGTAGACTTAAAATGGCAAGAGTTATTGCCTTGAGGTGATTTGGTATAAGCACGTGTGGGATGAGGGTACATGAGGAATTTCTCTGTTTAACTCATTCTTGAAGATACTGAAGGGGGGTTTTATTACTAGAGTTGATGCGGGGGTTGTGAATTGTAAATGGTTTGCTGTTTGTGTAAGCACTTTTGTGGCACTCAGATGTAGCAAGAAGAAATAAAAAGAATTCATTTGGCTTATTCCAGAGGAATACAGTCCTGACAGTAATGTTACTAACTACTTTAGCTAGAAAACTCTTTATTATAGTGAGAAATACACTGCCTAATATATATAGCGCAACCAGGAAAATACATATCTCTCTGCCATAGGAAAACAAGGATCTCCTGGATAACAGATAAAGAACCTTTGTGCAGCACGGAATTAATCTTGAAATAATCTTGAAAATCGCTTTTCAAGTGATTATAAAAATCTTAAAGAGTGCATTAGCAAGATTGTAGACGTGCTTCTCCCAACCCCCACAGACCGTCCAGAGTGTAAGACGTGGCAGTGGGGTGGGGGTGGGGGGAGTGTGAGGTCCAGACACGCAAAAAGCATCCAGAGTGACGAGAAGCACTGACCATCCCTAATATGGTCTTTTATATTGTTGTTTTCACTTAATTCTCTTTTCTTTAGGATGTGAAGCATGCCATTGTAAACTCCATGCACAGTTACATGTGCTGCTATATTCACCATGGAAGACAAAGACAAAGAGTTTGAGTTAGTCCATGGCAAAAAGTTACACTGTATTTTGCATATTCAGTTTTTACAAATATGAAGAAATTTGAAGTTTATGACATTTCTCAACAATGTTACTGGCAGGGTACAGAATACTATGCTAACTAAAAAAATTTAAAAAACATTTGTGAAATATTTGTAAATGGGAATAGGGTTTAGGACCCTGCAGAGAGGGGTTTACTTCCAAACCCTGGTCATTTGATCCAATGGGAGGTCTCAACTCCAGTTTCCCAAGGAGACCCAGCTATACTCATTTGAATATTCCTGTTCTGTTTCCAGAACCTTCCTTGCTGCAGTATATAGGTCTCCAGGAACCACTGCGCTTCAACAGGTCAGCACCAGAGATAACCAGAGAAAACAGCACTGAAGAAGCAGTCCAAGGTAAGACAAATCACGACTATGACACAGTTCTGCATCAAAATGATTAAAGAGCTTCTCTTTGGTTTGCTTTAAGTGTTTCTGAATGTAGACCCAGAAACGTTTTCCCTCAGCAAACCTGATCATTTTTAGATCAAAGACAGCAGACTATGAAACGCATGGACAAATTTGCACTGCCAGAAACAGAATTATTTACTTTTGGGGAGCATGTTTTTCTTTTGTCTAAGCTTTGCCTGTTTAAGTGTGTTTTCAAATATTTATTTATTTATTTATTTAATTTTTTTGCTTGCAATACCAAGAGGGGAAAGTGCTAAAATGACTACAAGAGATTTACACAGTAATGAAGATTATTAAACTGGACAACAGTTATTTATTTATTTATTTTTCACAAAGAGTGCTTTGTTTCACTCTATTGAATGTTTACATCAATGGACATCATTCATTGCAGTTTATGCCGTATCCTCAATTCAAAATTTTATAATTCTATAATAAACTCTTAAGTTCTATATGTTTTTAATTATCAGATTTTTTGTAGCTTCTAAAACAGAACACACAAGTAATTCTGAAGAAATGTGTAGGGAGTGGTTTCATGTTTCAGCAGAAATCACACTTCCTCTGGAATCCTGAATCTTTTCCACTATGGAATCTCTGATTGGTCAGAAGTTTTTCTTCTCAAGAGTCTGTAGCCAATAACAAAAGACTACGTGTCCTTGCCTATCTGTGCATGAAGTGCCAATGTGGCATTTGAGTTTGCATGAAGCGATCATTTTCAGACTACTTACTAGAAAGATGCCAACCCAAAACACAATGATTTAATAGCAATATAGTCTCTGGAAAATATATTTTACAGAGCAATACTTGTACACCTTTTTGTTCTGTAGATCATCCAAATGCACCTCTTGTCTTTCAGAATGAAAATCGCAATCGTTGACAACACTATGAAAACCTTTCAAGGTATTCAAGATGTGATGTGGGAGAGGGGGAAACACTGTACTGAAAGAACCTAGAAGGGAGATCTGAGTGAAAAGACTGATAACGGTCTTGTGAAATGCCCTCAAATGCTGCCGCAGGCGAGGCGGTGGTTTCTTTTGTTGTGACACGAGCCCATAAAAATGCTGACTCATGCCCCTCAAAGCGCATTAACATGTTAGAGCCTGTTAGAACCTGGTGTAAAAGATGGCCCGTTAAGAGCCATAAGACTTGCACTGTAACACAAACAGGAAACCATAAGACTTATACATCCTGTTTGGAGTGTTACTGCAGCTGTTGAGGTGTTTATGTAGCACAGCTAGCCTACTAGCACACACCGCCTAACTCGTAATGAAGGTTTTCCTTAGAAAGTTCATGATCTCTGGTAATAGTGCTGTTCCCGCAAGCTGCTCTTCCGCAAAACACAGATACAGGTGATGGTTACAACAACCTGAGACATAACAAAGGACATATGTAAACTTTTTTTTTTTCTTTCTCTTTTTGCTGTTGGGTTGTAACATCACTTTCCACTTCTGCAGACTTGCAGTATTTTGTGAACCCAAAGCAAGGATGTGGGTGAGCGGTCTCATCGCATTGTGCTTCCTGTCACTGGCTTCATCTGCCGAGGAGAAGAAGAAGATGAGTAGCCATGTGAGCTCCTTGGCGGACACCAGCTCCAACCTGGCTTTCAACCTCTACCACAACTTAGCCAAGGAGAAGGACCAGGAGAACATCCTGTTCTCCCCGGTGGTGGTGGCCTCCTCCTTGGGACTGGTGGCCCTCGGGGGCAAGTCCTCCACTGCCTCCCAGGTCAAGAGCGTCCTGAAGGCCGATGCCCTTAAAGATGAGCACTTGCACACGGGCCTCTCCGAGCTCCTGCAGGAGGTCAGTGACCCCGTCACCCGCAACGTCACCTGGAAGATCAGCAACAAGCTGTACTGCCCCAGCTCCGTCAGCTTCGCCGATGACTTCGTGAAGGGCAGCAAGAAACATTACAAGTATGAGCACTCGAAGATTAACTTCCGTGACAAGAGGAGTGCCATCAACTCCATTAACGAGTGGGCAGCCAAGTCCACTGAAGGCAAACTGCCTGAGATCACGAAGGATGTGAAGAACACCGATGGTGCCATGATCGTCAACGCCATGTTCTTCAAACGTAAGTATGAATTTAAAGATTAAAAAAAACATTAAGGATTAAAAATATATATTTAAAATGACATTTAAATGAAGATATACATTTGGGATTACATGAATTTTTTAATAATAATAATAATCATAAAAAAAACTCATGCCATTTTTGCAGCTCACTGGGATGAGAAGTTCCACCACAAGATGGTGGACACCCGTGGATTCCTCGTGAGCCGCTCTTACACCGTCTCCGTCCAGATGATGCATCGCACAGGTTTGAGCACTGGCCACGCAAAGCCATTTTTCTTCACCTCCGAAAATCCCCAACAGTATTCTCAATCATGACTGGTGCTGATTTTGCATATTCCCATTAAGACTGACCCACCTCTGCGTCTTTGCAGGATTGTACCAGTTCTATGACGATGAGCAGAACAAGCTGTATGTGCTCAGCATGCCGCTGGCCCACAGGAAGTCGAGCGTGATCTTAATCATGCCCTACCACCTGGAGCCCCTCGAGAGGCTGGAGAAGCTCCTCACACGCAAGCAGCTCAGCACATGGATGAGTAAGATGGAAGAGAGGTCGGTGGCCATTTCCCTGCCTAAAGTCAGCATGGAAATCAGCCATGATCTCCAGGTAAGCATTTCCATAAACCCGGCATTAAACCCAGTATTGTTTAATTAAGCTCACATGCAGGAAGTAAATTTTCTTTTGTATAGACGCCCAATGCCGTTTCGGTTTTATAGAAACATCTGGGAGATCTTGGTCTCACCGAGGCGGTGGACAAGTCCAAAGCAGACCTGTCAAACATGTCTGGCAAAAAAGAACTGTACCTGTCCAACGTCTTCCACGCCTCAGCCTGGGAGTGGGATACAGAGGGCAACCCATTCGATGCCAGCATCTTCGGCACAGAGAAGCTCAAGAACCCAAAGCTCTTCTACGTTGACCACCCCTTCATCTTCCTGGTGAAGGACAACCAAACTGACTCCATCCTCTTCATTGGCAGGCTGGTGAAGCCCAAGGGTGAAAAAATGAGAGATGAATTGTAGATTTTAGCTCAGAAGCTTTTTTATTGCATTTAAGAAATGTTTTTTTTTTTTACATTTTAATAATATAGTTATGGTGTGACTGTTACCTCATGAGCACATTTAAGCAGATATTGCATGTGTATAGAATCTGAAACATCATTTTTACACGCATATTTCACATCTGAACTAAACCACCTTAGAGTCCAGGTGTGTTCAGGCATAGGTAAGTGTTATTCCCACTATGAACTGCACCAAGTGCAAAGGAGTTCCACATCTAAGAGATTAGATACCTACAGAAATATCCACAGGTTTGACATCAGTTGGACCAAATGGCTTACTAAGCAAAGAGTGAGTTCATCACAATAGTTGCTATACTTATATTAAGTATGGCATTGTTGACATTGGCCTGGTGGTATTTGTGGTATATACGTATATATATATCAGCCTGATGCTTCTTCTCATTCCCCCTCAGTCTGCGAAGCTTCCTTGTCTTATCTTTAATGTTTAAAGAGGAAAAGGATTTTTGCACATGCGTTCTTCAAACTTTGATGGTTCTACCATTCCCTCTGCCACACAGTGAAACGTTTCCCTGCCTTGTCTGCTGCACTGATGTTATTCCTTCTCTCCCCTTTTCACGGTGTCAGTTCAGATACTCCACAACATGGTATTATGATCCAAGAAATGCTTACCGTGCATTTTGTTGATCTGTTGTTGCTCACTGACTTGTTTTTTTTTAAATAAACCTACAAACACAATCTTTGTGTCCTAGTGGTGTATTTATAAAGGGTTCAAATTAAAACAGAGCTTCCACATATTTAAACAAGTACCAAAAAGTGCTTAATATCTAGAAAATAATAATTAGAAAAAATTTGTAGCGCGAACCTTAATCATGACAGCAGATGATCTGCAATCTATAAATGCACAGATACAACATGTGTGATAGTTCTTTGTAATAAATTGGGTAGTGTGTGTACCAACACACACACACACACACACACACAAACACACAAGCATATATATTTAAAATTCCTCTCTTGCCCTGGTCTTTTTTCTTCAAGCCTGTGTCCTCTACCAGATGTCTGGGAGCTTGGGCTTCCTGTATAGTATCTTAGATGTATTGTCTGCATCTGGGGTTTTGCCTGGTGTGGTATATATAATAATGTATTGGTGATGGTACCTTCCATTGCAAGGTAACTACAACACCAGGAAGTACCACTACATGCTATCTTGATGCCCCACTTTGATAATCAGTCCTGATGAAATTCCTGGGTTGGAATGCATGTCCAAACAATGGGGGGATGTTCCTGCTCCCTGGCAATATCCGTGGTTACCTCTTACTTCTCCAACACAGACTTTGAGTTTCCAACATTTTTCAGTTTGGGAATCCGGCATACAAAATAACTTGTCAGTTAAAAAAAAAGATCAATCAGCTGTTTCTCTGCAGAGATTAAACCGGAAACTGGAGTTGAAGGTCTTTATGGTGAACAAGGACAGAGAGAATGTTACTGTGGTAATAACAAAAACAGAAAAATAATTACAGGAGGAACAAAAAAATCCTAGAAGAAGACAAAAAACAGGCATGAAATACATGAAAACCTATTGTGACAGCATGTCTTGAAATTTTATAAAGTTGTGATACTTTCATGGTCGGTGGCATAATTAAAAGGGAGAAGATAGTACCACCTAGTGGTGGACAGTGGTTACTACGCAACCCACAATAGTTTACCCACAATAAGTTTACCCACAATAATAAATATTAAATAATAATATTTAAAATGTGCTTTAACCTCTCAAAAACAGAATAATTCCTAAACAGTTTTGTTTCTCTTGCTGTTTGTAGTGCTATTATGGATTACAGTATTGTGTCTTTATGATACTGAGTATTTGAAATCTAGCTTTGTGTTCTGCATCTACAATAATGAACTATAATCTACAATATATCCCTCATCCATATATCTGTGCAGTATATTGATACTCTTTTATAATTTATATATAAAAAATATAATATATTTTAAAGGTTTTTGTAAGTTTGATAGATAATTAAACTGAAAATATTTGCTTATGCTCTTGAACATTTATTTTATTAAAATTAAGCATTGATTACTCAGGATTTCATGTTAATATTAATTTTTAAATAGTGCTTGATTCAACTACTTTGAATAACGATAAAAAGATAAATATATAAAATAAAATGCCATCATACATTGATTCTATAATTAATTCATCAATTAAATTTTTTGCTCATTTCTTTTGTTAACGTTCCCAACGTTGTGATCCAGTTGTGATTTTTTTCCTGGTAATCCTGAAGGTCTTTAAAACTAAACCTGTATTCATTACACAGGTTAGAGTTTCATTCATCTGTAGATATATTTGATAGGATTAATTAAGCTTTATCTTACTACAGCACACTGCATTTACATATTGGAATCAATGGATTCTCTCTCACACACACACACACACACACACACACACACACAAGTACAGTGTGTACTGTACCTTGCTTTTTCTGTGTATAAAACAGTACCTACACAAAACATTTTCTAGTGTAGTGGCACAAAATATGTGATGAAAGGTGAACAAAGTCATCAAAAGCTCCAGCAATCCAAGACTCATTTGTGTGTGTGTATATACATTATATCTAATATATTATTATTATATATATTATATTTAATAAGACTCGTTTGGTTAAGCAACTAAAATAGCTTCATAATGTTACACATTAATATAAATGAAGTGCTGAATTACAGGACCAGAAATAAAATGCACACCGAAATAAAAAAAAGAAACATTATTATAACTTTAGAAGTTTATGGCTCCAAACCAGATGCTGTCTCTCATTCCTGGTGTTCCTTTTACTCCCATTCATATTACTTATCCTAGAAAAACTTCCATGAAACCATGGTAACTGTTAACCAAAACTGAGTGCTGAACTTGGCTAAAAACAAACATGCCCCAGGATTGGTGAGTTTGGTCTGTGTTGAACAGGAACACACTCTCCCTTTCCCACAAGCCCCCATAGGTTTCATTTTATTAGCATGCTGCAGTTTCTGCTGCGCAAGCCAGGGAGAGATTACACAGACAACAGTCAATCCTATTAAAGAAGTTTCTGTAAGCAGCAGTGATCAGAAAGGGATACACACACACACACACACACACACACACACACACACACACACACACACACACACACACACACACACACACGCTGTCATCTGTTTTCCTCTGCCAGCTTTCTCTCTGTCCTTCCACCATCCTTCGTTCCTCTCAGACTTTGGGCTTGTCCACCTGTCTGTTCGCCTTCCGGAAAACCTGCTTGATCTCACCCGTCACCATGTCCTGCCAATTATCCCTGAAATGGAATCGTCGGTAAAAAAGAAACATTAAGAAAGAAGCGGATGATTCCGGAAATACCTCTTTTGGCTTGTAAAATACACCAGCATTATGCGCGACACATTATACATGCACTAACATGCACAAAAAAAAGACATAGAAAAATGGAGAAAATCACTCTTTGTACAGGATAAAACAAAAGAATCGAGGCAGGCAAATAAACAGATGACTACACTCCACCAATCAGAACAACAGCATCACCTCACAAGAGCGACCAAGAGACCCCAATCACAGCACGGCAAGCGAGGCTCAAACCTCAGTACAAGTCAATGCCTCAATGCGAGGCAGTGCCTTGGCGTAAGGCAGTACCTCAGTACCTGGCACAACCTCATCACAAGGCGGTACCTCAATGCAAGGCAATACCTCCTTGCTTTGACTCAAGGTTTTCAAGCTTTTTTCTCAGCTTTCTTTCTCTTGTAAGCAGCGATTTCCTCAGGACTCAAGCCATGGTTGTCCCTAATTATACACAAATTATACAATGGAAACCCACATTCATTTAAGACTGTAGTTAAAAAAGCTTCATTTAAGATTGTAGTTAAAGAAAAGCTCAGCAGAGAAGTTCCAGATGAAGATATTCTCTGATTGTAACCAGGGTGAACAACGGTTTTTCTGTTCCGTTCATGGTAAGTGGATAAAGCATCACCTTACCCTGCTTTAATTTCAGGAGGATTTGGCAAAGGGTTTGTAAAGTTTGCTTTCCCAACGAGCCAGTATGTTTCTTCAATGCCTTTACCCTGAAAACACACATCAAATACAACATTACAAAACCATCCATATCAATAGGGAGAATGGAGAAGAGCTGTGTGGACCCCCCACCCCCCCACACAGTATTAAGGGATGTTATTATGTAAAAGTATTATGTGGTAAAATTTGAATTCGAATCGGGCATCGATACCTTCAACTCCGTTTTTCCGCGCAGTTCAATCTTGTACCCCTCATTCAAAGAGTGGAGAATGTTCACAGTGCTAATGTTCACATGAATTCTATAAGCTGCAAGAAAGCCCATCACATACTCACAGTTAAATCCTTAAAAAAAAGCTTTCCATGGTCTAATTTGCATTATAAAATGTAAACAAAACTAGAATAGAACAGAATAGTGTGCCCAAGTCCGATCCTGATGATCTACTTCCCTGCAGAGTTTAGTTCCATCCTTAATCCAGTTGATGTAGTCCTTCAACAACTGTTTAATATTAGAATCCAGCATGCTAAAGTAGGGTTGGAACTAAACTCTGGAGGGAGTTAGTTCTCCAGGACTGGACTTGAACACCTGGAATGACTCACGCAGTCCTGTAGACTCCATACGGGAGGCGGTGTTGACTGTATCCCCAAAAAGGCAGTATCTCGGCATAGTCAAGCCCACCACTCCAGCCACACACGACCCTGGCCGGATGCAGTGCAATGCTGTGTGAGCGGTGTCTATAAACCCCGCAAAGGTCCCCGAGTTTTGCTGTTTAAATGTGATACCACTGTAACGCCGAGGCTTGGCTCAGACGGGAGAGGCTTACCTGAGTGAATGCCTATTCGGATCCGGACCGGAACCTCCGGCATGTGGCGCATCTGGAAGCTCCCCACGGAGCTGAGGATGTTGAGGGACATGTTGGCGATCTCCGCCGCGTGCTTGTTGCCGTTTCGCTTCGGCAGCCCCGACGCCACCATGTAGGCGTCTCCGATGGTTTCCACCTGCATGCCGAAAACGGAGAAATCTTTCTTTTGATCACATGGAAGGCTGCAGGGTACAAACTATGCTGAGTAATGACATCATAATACCAAAGATCAAATGCTGTTTTTCCTTAATTCTCATTCATAACTCATTCATTCACTCATTTGTTTGTATTTGTGAGCATTCACAGGGTTAGCAGGCCTTACTTTGTACACGTCATGGTTGCTCAGCACTGCATCGAACAGCGTGTAGAGGTCGTTGAGAAGGTCCACCACTTCGATTGGATCACTGAGCGAGGAGATGGTGGTGAAGCCCACTATGTCACTGAAGTAGATGGTGACCTGGTCGAAGTACTCCGGCTCCACAGAGGCACCTGTTTTCAGTGCCTCTGCTACAGATCTGCAAGGCAGACGTCATGAACAGGATCGTTAACATGTCAAACCGTAAGCACGACGCAGTAAATTCAGTCAAAATTGAAAGCAAAGTGTGAAGTACATGGCATTCTTCGCATGCACTTACGACATATCTGACTGAATTTGAAATTCAATTTCAATCCCCCCCTTGTAACATTTACAACAGCGGATACCAACAGCGGATACCAACAGCGGATACCAACAGCGGTCTGTTTAAGAAGGGCTTACGGAGGCAACATTTCAGCCAGAAGTTTCTCTGTCCTCTGTTTCTCCACCTCCAGCTCCTCCGTCCGTTCCCTAATCAGGTCCTCCAGGTTGGAGGAGTACTGCTCCAGCATGCGCAGCATGGAGTCAATGATGTTGGTCTTCTTGCCCTTGTTGATTAGCTTGAACTGTTAACACAGGAGAGACAACATTTGCATCAACTTACAGCTGACAAAGGAATCTGAACAAAGTATATTTTCTTCTAGTAGAAAATGCTCATATCACCTGAGAGCATTATGAATCTGACAGGGTGAAAGGCCGCAAATGTTTATTTCCAGAAACCCTTCAAACTGTCAGTCACACATCAAGTATGTCAGTGTGGTCCCAAAACACAGCAGCTCTGCATTGGCTGCAAGGCCTGGCAAATATCCAGATTTGACTGGTAGATTGTTTATATGTCTGGGGGTCTTGTGAACCTCAGACCACCTGCAGTTCCTAGAACTTGAACTCACACTGTGATAATTCCTTTAAAGACTGTATAAACTGGCTTTGTTCATGTGCTGTGTTTATTATTATTATTTTTACTATGAGTGAGGCTAGCAATCAACCTGGTCAAATATTTCATCGAAGGAAGGCCTCCGATCAGGTAGCTCACTCCAGCACTGCTTCATCAGCTGGATGCACTCCAGAGGTGCTTGGTCTGGAGCTACGGTAGGCCTGCACATGGGTGGAGGTTTCTTCACTTTTCTGATGATCTCTGCACATGACATAAGAAGTCCTTGAGATATTTCAAATCCATAAAAAAAAGTGCTATATACATTCCATGTGGATTTGATTGAAAGTTTAAAGAATTCTCAAAATGTGTACAGTAGAGCTTTCATACTAATTGTAACTTCCCTACTTGCCTTGAATACTTTTGCTTATTTTGTACCATATTTTGTATTATGACTTTGTTATGACCAACCTTCAGGAGACAGACCAAGCATGCAGTACGGAGCCCCACGGACAACCACCTCTTGGAGTATGATGGCAAAACTGTACACATCACCTTTACATGTTCCTTTTCGTGAGTTCTCAAGATCTCTGAGAAGCTCAGGAGCTGTCCAAAACAAACCTGACAAACAAAGGTGTGCCTGAATGGAGCTGAGATACCAAATGACAGTTGTGAGTAATATGTGGATTTTATTTGAAGGAAATAGTCGACATGGACCTAGGTTATACCTTCTGGAGGTACTTCCTCTTTTGGAGCTTTCTGGGATTCAAGAAGTTCATTGAAGCCGTAATCTGTGATTTTTAGGACAAACCGTCCATCCACTACACAGTTACGAGACTTTAGTCGTCCATGAGGGAAATCTCGATGGTGCAAGTACTTCATTCCCTGATTTGGCAAATGAAGAAACTGTTATCATTGAAGACCAATTTAGTGTCACAGAACTGTATTGTTTATACTGTTGTCTGCAAATTTGCTAATGGTTTCATGTTATCTCTACATCTCTATGATCAAGACGAAACTTTATAAGCTATAGCCTTCTACCTTCTCTGTATGGTTTTGGGAATGAGGTATAGCTCTCTCTTATTTTCTCTGATGAGATCCTCAGGAAAACACACACACACCTTGATGAGGTCCAGAAGCAGGGAAGACTTAAACATCCAGTCCAGCTTAACATCATCATTGCGCAACAGATCATGCAAGCTTCCTCTCGAGCAGTGTTCGGTAACCACGGCAAACATGTTGCAGTCAGAGAAGAACCCCAGAAAAGGGTTAACATTCTCGTTCCGAAGATCCTTCATCTAAGAAAGGGGGGGAAAATTGTGATTTATTATTCTGAGCTATTAGGGTTAATGGGATTTTGAATGTTCTTTTTCATTGATACCTTCTGGAATATCTTGGTGGTGCTCTGCTTCACCTCCTTGAATTGGCCCTCTTTAAACTTCTTAAGCCACACCCAGTCGCCCTGTGGGGCAAAAGGAACTTTCTCATCATCCTGGACATTTACAAAGTGTTCGGGAAGAAGAGATGCTTCATTGTGACCTTCGACACACCTCATAGACGGCCACATTGGAAGTCTCATGCGTTGCTGTGGCCAGACTAGCAGCAGAGTGATCAACTGACTTTGTGCTTCTCTCATCCATGACACTTTTGGACTCGCTCAGGTCCTCCAAAGTGATTTTCTAATATTACACAGCAAAAAGACATAATTTATTTATTATATTAATTATTTCTCTCTTTATTAAAAATGAAAAAACAGACACACATACAACCCCCCCCCCCCCCATTGTGGCAATAAGCACATCTAGAAGTCTTTAGCAGAGACTGTCCTGAGGTG
>JAOXYF010000013.1:3137584-3154573 GCA_028565775.1 Sternarchorhynchus goeldii | reverse complement strand
ATGTATATATTCTGCTTCATTGTACAAAGGTTCTGAGATGTGGCAAAATGGCTGAGCTCCTGTGGTGATTTCCATTTCTTTTTAATGGGGACCGGGTCTTTGATGTTGTCAGTCCCATTCAGATTTGCTGTGCCACCGTTTTGATGTATGAGATAAAATTCACTGCCTGCAGTGTCTCTGTGTGCCATGTTTGTGTTTGTTAAGATGTTTGTGAGTCCTTGCTGCAGACCGGCTTAGATGGTTATGATATTCTGTCCTCATGACCCCGAAACATAAAAATAGCATTTCAACGGGCACAACCAGTTTACAGGGAGAAGGTTCACTCTAAGTTTGGTCTGTAGCTCCTGTTGTATCCACATAACTATTAGTTTTCATGGAATTGCTGAATAATCAACAGTACTTACTGAATATTTGTATTCTAAATATAAAAATACAGCTCTGAAAATCAACGGCTTTTGACACCATGTGTAAAAACGCAAGCTGTGATGTGATGTAACTCCAAGCTGCAGCCATCTACTGCCTAACCTGGTTTACACCGTCAGCCCTAGCTGTCAGCGTAATGCTTTTTCATGTTGTCTGCACCATTTGTACAAACTTGTTGTTATTAAAGAGTTTGCCGTGTTTATATGACTGATCATGCAGTTCACTACCATTTTACTTCTACAACTATTTATTAGCATTTTCTCCTTTCAGTACCACCAACACCATAATGATGACTGTGTTGTAATTCATATGATTCTCTATTTTAATATGGTTCTGCACAGTCATGTAGCTTTATCAGGCAAACATGTCACCTACGATTTTCTTCAGTTTTAGAATTGACAATAAAAAGTTGTTTATGGTTTATTTTAGATGCCCAAGTAAGCAAGGAGCTGTTATACTTTAACAAAGTAATGCAGGAGTCCTTGTGTAATGGTACCCTTCTAAAGACTTCTCTCACTCCTACTTGTGTTCTCTGATTCTCTTGGCTCTAGAGTTTCTTGGTCGTGTCACACAGGAAAACCGACTCCTTACAACAAAACAAGTGCTGTGTGTGTGTTTGTGTGTGTGTGTGTGTGTGTGTGTGTGTGTGTGTGTGTTTGGTTTTTTTTCTTAACTCAGGAGGTATGAGTTCAGAATACAGATGACAGAAGTTCTCCCACCTTCTCATGCACACACCAGGACACGTCCTCTTACACACCAGCCCTGGTCTAAACATTCTGAATTATTAATGGTCGGATCCCGCACCATCCTGTCATTTATGCCGGCAGGTCAGAGATGCGGGCAACGAGCCAACAACCTTTCACTGATAAAGTGTGCATGTCACTTCGAAAAACACATTCCCTCTTTAATTTAGCTCTTTTCTGCCCAGAGAAGAGATACAGCTAATCAATTAAGAGCCAGTGAGCACCTGCCGGGGTGAACGCTAAAATTTGTCCGTCGCTGGAAAAACTCGGAAAGAGAGAAGGCGGTGGCCATAAACAACATATTAAATGTAGGCCATCCATCACGGTGCTCCTTGACCTGGTTCCTTCATCTGCAGCTTCGTGTGCAGCCAGCGAGCTGCAATCTCTCTTGCTGCTGAGAATCACTGTCATGCAGGGGAGTTAATCCAGGTTGGCTGTAGCATGGTGGAGCACGTGGCCACGGGGAAGATGGCCTGCTGATAAACACCCGTATCAACCCACCCCACACTTCATCTTTATTTATTTATTTATTTATTTTAGTAGGACTTCACATATAAATGCTCAATTTGGCACCTTTATTATATAACATGTGGACTACAATTATACCAATAAAATTGCTAAATATGGACTCATGTAACATCATCTAAAGATTTATTGAGGTTTTAGTTTATAAACAATGGTTAAGGTGTTGTAGTTAATCAAAGTAAGTGCATATTTAAATGAGCAATTAATCATATTCCTATATTTCTAATGTCTCGTTATTGGCGATTTGTCTTCTTACAGGAATGTTTTCTTGCAACCCGGGATTCATTAGTCATGCATTCATCAGTAAACAGCACTAAACAAAACATACTGTCCCATCACCGTAACATACAGCAAGTAAACAAACAAGCTTTTTTTTCCCTGTGGTGTAGCAGGGATGACGAAGCCCATTGCTCTGAGTCACCTGAAGGATTTACCCAATTAACCTCAATCATTGTAATGGCAAATGCTGAAGACAGGAATGAGAAAATAAGCCCACAGAAGATCAGTGACCCAGAGCACTTTTGTAATGAAATGGGCTTTGGTTGGGTCTTGGCTGCTGTTCAGGCTGGAACAGAGGGAAGGAAGGAGAAAGAGGTTAGGTGTAGGAGACCAGGTCAGAGATCCACAGGTTGAGTCGTCCGGGTGGAGGCACCAGCTGTTGGAGGCACCGCTCAGGTATTCAGTCGCCGTCAGAGGAGGACAGCTCAACTCATTAGCCCAAAAGAGTGATGGTGCTGTGTGTGTGTGTGTGTGTGTATGGAGAGACAGGGAACATGTTCTGAATCCCAGTACAGACCTTGCGAAGCAGAGTCAGGACACCAGTCTCTTGTTCTGGGGAGAGTTATGGCTGCAGTGGGGGCAGAGTGCTGGTTCTCAAGGTGATTGAGTGTTGCTCAGGTTTCCCGGGAGCCTCTTGATGTGAGCGACTCCTGGAGGCTCCATACTTTCAGTGTCTCTGCGCTGAGGCTCTTGGATATGAGCTGAGAAGAAGCAGGATGTCCATTTGAACGAATGGATGAAAACAAAACCTATGAGCTCTAAGTACCTCCTTCCTTTTTGTTCTCTAAGAAATTTCTGCTGTTCCTTTACAGTACAGTAGTTTTATTCCAAGTGAAAGTAATTTAATCAGGAAGAGAATTTTCAGCCTGGTAAGAACTAGCTGAGCTGTTGAACACAGATGCTGATGGCCAGGAAGCCAATGTTTATGTGGTTGCTTGTCAGCTTTTGTTAAGGTCTTCAAGGAATTTGTTAAATCTTTAATTTACCATAGGGATGTCTCACCATAAAGATGTCACTACTCTTGCTAAATAATTAAGACTTGGCAGACAGTAATTCATGTGAGTCAAGACCGGTCCTAAATCAGGTTGGTGGTGATTTAAAATGCGTGCTGGTGTGGTGTTGAACCCCCCCAGCCTTCCGCTTCAGTTTCGAGGGGTCAGGAACACGCGGGGCACACACTGGGCCAAACCATATGGCCTTTATCGGTTTCGAAAAAAGTATAAAAGGAGCGAGTCAAGAATACGAATCAAGAGTCAAGAATGCTTGACCTGTGACTATAAACAGCAGCTCTCTCTCTATTTTTGTAGGTCTCTGCCTCACTGTCTCTCTCACACTTCAAGTGGTGTCCAACTGTGCTTTTTAAACATGTAAACAGATTATATAGACACAAATTTACTGTCAGTGCATGCGATACCAGCACAGGACAACAAAATGCAGGTTGGCATCTACCAGAAAGTGAGCAGTTCAGTTGCACATCAGGTGAGATAAGGATGATTAATACATACACAGTTCGAGTGATAAGGATAAATGCATGTAGATATATGCATGAATCACACAAGAAGCAATATACAGACTGTGGAAAGAAGCCTCTGAGACCAGCAAGGGGAAACATATACTGAGAGACACAGCCAAGGTGCAGGGACCATATACAGAAGCAGAGAGCAAGGCAAACGATCTGGACGTCCCCAGGTCCAAATGGGAGGAGCCACAGAGAGCAGTGGGAAACGACAAGGACACGATGCTGTTGGAACAATACCAGAGACTGAAAGAAATAGAGGGAATGTGGAAGTTTAACACCAAAGCTGGTCTCAGTGGTGGTAGCAGCGCTTGGGGTTGTGACCCCTAAGCTAGAGAAAATGTCCTGTTTCTGTCTAAATCCTGTACTGTGTTGGAATATTTACTACATACACACACACAAACAAACACATGATACAATGTATTTGCAGTACATATACTCATAACAAAATACTCACAGTGACTTATCTGCTTCTGGGTTTTTAGTTTTTGCTGGAAGACAATCTGGGGTGGGGAAAAAATAAAAACCTCTCAAAATCTTGCAGTCAGCAGGGAATTTGTCTGAGAGGCTGGGGAGTAGCATGGTTTAAAGCTTAGCTTCTACTCACGTTCAGACCATCTCCTTGTGCTTTCATTTTCGAGTGACAATGAAGCCAGACCTTCGCCATTCTGTTTCAGAGGTCACTTGACCCGGTCAAGCAGAACGGATCAAAAATGGCCGACCCTCTCCAAGGAACTCATCAAGGCAGCAGTTGGCATAATTACAGCCCACCTGCTACAGAGCTCACTGACGACCCCCTCACTGCCAGGCGCGGAGAGTCGGGGAGCTCAAGGTCGTACGAGTTGCTGAATCGCGGCACCCGGCAGACGAAGAGAAAGGAGCTCAGCATGGGGCCTCGGCAGACTTTAGTGGAATGGAAAATTGCGTTTAAACGGATTCCTTTTTCGAGCTTTCCGGCTTTGAGTCATGCTAGCTAAAGTTTTATTCTTTAGGCCTGACGGCATCAACTGGGAGCTTTGTTGACTTATCGCAGAAAAGTCTGGTTCGTCATAACCACCCCTTTAAAAAAACTTCAAAATAAAGATGAATGACGATTGGTTTGATATAATTCTGTGTGCATAAATTACTGGAAATGCCAAATGAAAACAGATGATTTGCACCTGCAGTTGGAGGGTTCAGAGGTGAGCTGTTCTCCATGACTTTGACCCAGCTTAAGTCTAATATTGAAAGTAGATTAGTTATTTTAGACAGTTTAACATCCACGTCCCCAAACAGAGCATTCTCATGAATGTGCTATACGAGTAAAATCGTATCAAACATTAAGGGCCAGAGATGCGCACTGGATAATTTCCAGCGCATTGTTTGGACTGTTTGTCGGTACTGTAAACCATTCTTTGTTCCATCCTATTTTAGTTCAGCTGTGCAGTGCCACACAGAGCTTTTCTGGCTGTAAAAGGGTTGGATGGATTGTTCTGAGCTGTGATTAATCCCCATGCCTGCAGAAAAAAGCTCCTTGAAGCTGGAAATCAATCAAAGTCTCTGGGAAAATCTGAGAGAGATACAAATGAACTTGAAGTAATCAAGTTTCTTCAGGCATTAGAGGTAGTCTACTCAACTGCAAATTACGGACCCTTCAGGATTTGTTCTGTACAGTTAGGAGTACTGTGGAAAAAAGACAGTAGAATCTGAACAGTTAGGTATTGAGAGGCACTGTAATAAATAATAATGAATTAAGACAAAACAACACAGGTAGTTTTAGGAGTTATTGTTTTCCTCATCCATTGTCAGTTGGGTTCTCTACAGGAAAGAGTAACCAAAGGGTGGCATTTATATCAAGTGCTTTAGCTCAGAAAGAGGCTTTCTGTACACGAAGGCTACTTGCTGTGGTTTCTAATACCCTTCTTCTTACATAACCGTATCATGTAAAACCATCATTACTCACAGTTACTCTTCGATGTTTCAATGTTAAACTTTCAAAGGTCAGTGTGTAACTTCAGATTCAAACAATGCAAATTATATCTTCAGATTTATAGCTTTTGTGATTCTTACAACTAGTTCTGTTCTTGAATTTGTAAAAACATTATCCATCAGGGTTTTCTGTCTAGCTGTTGAACTATATACACACATCCTGTGTGTATGTGTGTGTGTGCATCACTGTAGATCTGATTCTCTGTCCTGTTTTGTCAGTATGCGATTAAACGGTCACCCACCTTGTTGTAAGGCAAAGAAACCTTTGATTTTGAATCGTTATTTTGTCTCATCATCATTACAGGCTAAATATTCACTGTAATTTTGTATTTTTCTTCTTATTTTGTTTGTAGTATTTACGTCTGGACCTCAAATTCTAAACATGGCCCTGGATTTTATTAGCACTTGTAGGTTATTTCTGTCATAGATCATGTATTCAAATCACATCCCTTGATGTCCAGGTTCTACATTACTACATGTTACAGTTTTTAGTTACAGAATATTACAGGTTATAGATGTCCACAGTATTAACTAATTAGTATTAGTTCAGGAATGACACTTAAATTTGTAAAAGTAAAACACAAAGTTTTGTAGTAATCATAAAGCTAATTTTTCTTCAAAACTATAGAATTGTCGTGTTTATTAAAAGGCAGTATAAAGGAAATTAAACCCTTACCCAGTGACAAAAATCATGTCACATTTCACTAGACCTCTACAAGTACAATGCCCTCACTAGACACACAGATTCTTCCATACAAGTATTTCTATTCACCACTTTCAATAAGCTCCATTTCATTAAGCTCAGCCAGGCTCACAGGGCCCCTAAAGCGTAAACAACATACCCTACTTAGACTCCAAATGGCAACAGAGGACGGCAATGCGAGGGAAAACTCTCAACTGGGCTCCATTCCGTAGAAAGCTCAGGCCTGGGGAATGCACTGATCTCTCCTTCTATCCTTTGTTCTTGGAGCTGACTGTAGTTTTCTGCTTTGCTCGGAGCCTCTGGGCCCTCCAGGGCCGATCCTTCCTGGTTCCGCGGCGACTGTTCGAGCCGTGCTTTGGTGCTTGCTCTGTCTGAAGTTTTCCTACTTTTCAGTCAAAACTTTCCCTAAGCATCTGTGTGAAGGGCAAAAAGACTGCAAGATTAAAGGTTTGGACAATTTATGGATTAAGTTTCCTGTTTGACTGGTCAAACTGTTTTAGAATTTAAATTAAGCTTCCAATTAATCATTATTCATAGTTTGTTGAACATTTCAATATCTTATTAGCACGCCTATTTTGTCAGAGTAATTTGGAGGTATTGAGAGAACAATGTCATTTTGCACAACATTTACCTGATTTGTAATTCATTGTTAGAAAACTGTTGCATCATGTTTAATATCATAGGATTGTATTTTTATTTTCTACACTATGTATAGAGCTACGGTTGAGAGTAATTTGCAATTAAGCTATGAGAACACTTGTCTCCTTCTGCAAGAGTTCTGCACCATGGTTTAAAATCACGGTTTAACAAACACAACAAAATCAATTACTTTCTTATAAAGGCTGTTCTATTTTGCAGACTTCCTGACAAAAGTTACCAAAGTGGTCTCCTTGGAACAATTTGTACTCCTTTTTTCAATTACAGAGAAAATTACATTTGCTATTCCACTAAATAGAATTGACAGGATAATGTTTCTGTGTAATGTTAAAGCTTCTGAATTTGTTTATGTATGACGACAAGGTGGTGCAGGGAATGTGGTTATATGAAGTGTGAGCACATGGTTACTCCTTCTGTCTGAGAAAGCTTCTCTTAGACTTTGTCCTTCTGCCGTATGGTCTAGTACTGAGCTATGGTTGGGTACACATGCTACTTAAAGGCCCCTTATTAACAATTTAGATAATTTAGAAACTGCACATCTTTAAAAAGACCACACGAGCCTGCAGACAGATTTTGGGTTACAGGAGCTTTTTTCAGAAGCAAATAATCTTAGAATCAATGTCTTACTCATGCAATTAAGATATTCTGTGCATATTCATTAAAAATCTCTTCACGTGGAAGTCAGTAAGAGATTTACATTTACATTTGAGGCATTTAGCAGTAAGAAAGACCCACAATGGTTTACAATAGGACTATTATTTTTTCCACTGGCAGTTCTTTACCCCACAGACCAGGTCCTACGTCTAGCCTCATTTCTAAATAATGCTTCCCTGAACCATTTTTTATTGGTTTCTAACATAGTGATCACATGGAGCATTACAGTGAAACTCTCAGGAGATTAGACTGCGTCCACAGGACGAACATTCATCTGCTCGACAGCTGTTAATCAGGAGCACAGGCAAACCTACTGTATGACTCCCTGTTCTGCTGTAAGGGGTTGTGAGATACTGGTTATGGCTTTTGATCAGAATAGCGTTTTGAAACATGATCCATGCTGGGGACTATGAACCTTGAAAGTAAAAAAAAAGATAAAAAACTAAAAAATGTGATAAACATCTGGCTGGTCCCAAGCAGATGGAACCTGGTGTCTGGGCACAAATGACAACCATTTTGCATGGCATCATCTGTATGCCCGTCAAACCCTTGTGATCAGGCAGGTAAAGGTTTTAATATGCAGTAACCATCTGTTCAGCTGCTTTCATAACCATTAGTCCATGTCAGGGATATAATCTGAACCCAAGCATAAGCTGTAGCTAAGGTCTCCACAGGGACTCCAGCTTGCTAGGAAGGTATCATGCCTGCCAGGTGCGAGGTCAGCAGACCAGAATAAGCCATGCATAATAAAAGGCACACACACACACACACACACACACACAAATGCGCACATATACACATACTTGAATCTCTTAAAGATTCATATTCTGCAACTATAAGTTTCATGTACCTTCCACGATCAAATGCCTATAAGCGTATTATAAGTAAATAATGCTTCTTGTAGCAATGTCAACATGCTATTTCTCAGTTTAATGGTATTTAAATGTCATATTTCCAATATATGACCAAATATCCTTGCATCCCTATTGTTTTAAGGGCTGGTGTGTCTCCATAGGGACAGAACCAAAGTGTGGGAGGTGTTTGGTCTCAGAGCAAACGATCAGCATGCTGTGTGCCCTGGGCCCCACCGGGGAGCGAACAGCAAGACTCCTCCATGTCTGCGGCTCCCCGAAGGGCTCGAAGGACGGAAAAGCGATTACGGAGCTTCCATCTTGCTGCAGGCACCTTGTGACACTAAAGGCAAACAGCAAGGCAACGACTTAAACGTCTCTTTGAGGAAATTGGTTTAAGGCCAGGTTGTTTGAGCAGGGGTTTTATGAAAGAACGCAGGTTTTGGTCATTGCAGTCATGCTGATTTGTTCTGAGGAAGCCAGTTTTGTACAGCAGCTCAAAATACATGGTAAATATTAAATACAACAATAGAAAATTATTTTATGTGCTTTTTTCTGTAGATTTTGTAGATCCTAGATTTTGAGGACTTAGTCCTAGAACACCCAAAGTGTTTTATTTTTAGAGAAAGAACAAGAAGGCTATGAAAGAAAGGAAAAGACAAAGATGCTTCATTAATTTTATTGTGTGTTAATCGCTATGGGGTCCAGCCCCTCTCCACCAGCTCCCTTTTGGAGATGCATCAGTCGCTTTGAATAAGCAGCATCAAGGCTGTTCAGAATTAAAAACAGACTGAAACTTTCATGCTTCCCCTTAGGATCCATGATCCATCTGTATGTTGACTTTTTTGTTCTTTTCGGTCCCAGTATTAGTCATAATTCCCAGTACCACCAATCTGGGATTAAAGTGTTTTATCTCCTTGGCGCATCCTGACCCTCATTCACCTTCTTACTACAGAACGGAATAATAAAGTAAAAGACGCAATTTACAGAATATACTTTCATGTACACACACACTCACACACACACACACACACACACACACACACACACAGTCACACATATGGACAAACACATAGACACGTGCACAGAATCATGAAGTACTCTTTTCAGATTAATCTGTTATAGGCTTTCCAGGCATGTACCTCAGTGATTACTTCCTTGAGGAAATCACAGTCAGAGAATCCATTAGGATTCATTCATAATTCAAACATGGATCACATATTCTCTTTTTAAGTATGTTGTAGCATGTTTTTAACTGCTAAAAGAAAACTATATGTTGGAGAAACTGAAACTAAGTGTATTATCACATACATAAACTATGATAACACTGGAAGTCACCTAATTGTGATTTGAATTGCTTCTGCATTGCTCAGATTACATGAATCGGTGTGTGTCTATAGCACTAGATAATTCACACCCCCTTAAAAATCTTGAAATTTTGGCGGAACTGACAGATTTCTCCATTCTTTCTAGCTAACTTAACACATTCAAATTACCCACAAATCATCCAGCAGATTCCAGCTCTGAGATGATGTGGTTAACCGCCCACATGGCTGGGCTAGGGGTCCACAGGGAATTTTGTAACTCCACTCCTCAAACACAGTTGAAGTGGGCTGCTATCAGGCTAGTCATTTTAGCCTGGATGAGCACAATGTTAACACCACCCTGCTAAATGCTAACACCACTCTGGTGTTAAATGCTAGCATCACCCTGCTAAACCAGTGAAGCCAGAAAGTGTTTTAATTACTGTACTCCCTCGTGATGACTGCTAAGCAGAAACCATAATGTATGTTTTGGTTCTGTTACAAGGTTCGGTACCCTAAAATTGACATATTAATCTTATGGTACAAGTTTACATTAAACTTTTACAACAAAAAGCTCGTTTTATTTATCATGCTAGTTGTGGACATTTTCAAGAACAAACACTGTATTTTGTCCAGGAGCATAAGAGCACTTTGCTTTTGTGCTTTCTGTCAAATTCTAGTCAAATTCTAGTCAAGCAAATATGTGACATAAATCTACGCAACACATATTATACCAATTGACTGTGAGTTTGTGATGACATTTTTGTGGAAACGCCACCACACGTTTTTTTGAGTGTAATCGGATTACACAGAAAGTGCTTTGGAGTCTAAGTAAAGTTTATATAAAAAAAAGATGTAACTCTCATGACATCCAAAAAACTAGAAAGTGACACATTATGGGCATCGGTTTCTACTTGTTGAAATATTACAGGGATATTTTCAGGGATATTTTCTCAGTGATATTGATTGCTCTTACCACATCTAACCTTTAACAAATGTTCACTGCATATTTAAACAGGATGGTGATGTGTTAAATAGCAGTACTCTAGAAAAAACATTTAAAAAAAAACTCGCAAATAAATAAAAATGTCAAAGAATATATGTTGGTTTTTTTTTTTCATTTCTACAACTTGTCACAATCAAGAACACATCCAAAAGCCATTTCACCCTACAACAATGCCCTTGGCACAATTCTGAGCAGAGCCAGATTGTATATCTCCATCAACGCACTGCTTCTGACATCCTGGCCATAGCCATTTCATCTAGACTGTGGAGGCCAGGGTAGCTGAGAATGGCTCCTCTTGCAGGTTTCTAGCCCTCATTATCTTGGCAGGTATTCCTGAGGCAGGCCTGTTTGATTACTGGTCCTGAGAGCCTGGTCCACCGCACTAATATAACCATCGATCAGTCTCCTCATGTCTGGTGTGAAGGGATCAAAGGTAGGTCGATGGGCACCCGAGCGCTTAAAGTTCCCGTCCTTGTTGTTTTCGGCACAGAGGAGGCGTTCCTCGCTGACGCTGATGTTGAGAAACGACGTGATGGAGCGCAGCGTGGGCACCAGCGACGCTTGCAGCTCCTCATAATGGACCACCAGCAGCTTACGCCCAAAATGGAGCCAGTCCAGCACGTGGGATGCCCACCAGGACGAGTAGCTGCCCACAAACTCGGGCCACTCTGCCGAGAAACAGACACACAAGGGCTCCCCAGGGTTAAGATTTATTTTTTACATTTATTTTTAACTTTAATTTGCTCATATTATTCATTTAAATAGCTAGTCATTCAATCCGGTCTTAGTTGTGCAATCCATTAACATTTTCGTATTGCTTTTGGTATTATTGAGACACAGCTCCATTTTTCTATGTCATATTGAGGATAATTTGTGGCACATGACGAAAGTCCATCATAATCCTTTTGTCAGCAGGACAATGAAGAAAATGTCCCGTAAAGGTGATACCTTTGCTTTTCCAGTGCTGGTCGGAAGCATAGCCAAGGTGTCCTGCACATTTCCGGTTGAACTCTGCCATGAGAGAGCGGTACGGGTTCCTTATTAGCAGGACGGCAGAATCGTACATCTCGATGTCACGGCGGCCACTCTCGTGCGTCTTCACGCAGATGGTGCGTCCACTCTTCCAGTAATCCTTTTCGCCCTTGAATCCTGCACAGAAGGCAGGAATGTGAGTTTAGGACACAGAGCCAACGCCATGTGGGGAATGTTCAGACCAAACACACACACATACACAGACTGGTACACACACAAACTGATATCCACACAAATACAAGACAGACACACACACAAACACGTGCATGCGCGCACACACACACACACACACACACACACACACACACACACACACACACACATTCAGGCTTTTCAAATAAAAGAACAAATGTCAAAGGATGGGTGTATCTCCTCCCTCACTCCATGTCAGGCTGGTGATGAATTTTTGGGGAAACTGACTCTCAAGGCAGTCGAATTCTTTAATGAAAACATATGACTTGTGTTAGGTAGGTGTTTTGATTCAAACGTATAAAGTTTGGAGCGTGAAAGTGAACTGAAGGTTACTTGATTCAGACGAGCCACAGATTAAAATGACACAAGGGTGACGAGGAGGAAGCTGACATGAAATAAACAGAAAAACAGAAGAACTCGGGTGAAGCGGAGAATAGTGATAAAAAAATCACACTGGAGCCCTTCTGCAGACAGACAGTGTGAATTTGACTTTAAATAAATCAATGCGAACCACTTATTTCCAATCAGTCAGTTGGATAAAGCCATTCTGTACAGGGATTCGCTGAACGTTTAACGCTTTAAAACAGCAGTGGACTTTTTCTGAAGCCACTTTCGGAAGTGGATGGATAATTTTTTGCTGCACTCATTAGCCCACACTGAAGAAAACAAACCCACTGGGCTGATACTGGTTTGACATGAATGATATACTTTAACAGTCTCCGCTTTCAGTGCATTTGACTCCACAAGTAGATCAGGAAATAACAATCTCCTATAATGACTGAAACAGCTCGACAGATAAGTGCAGTGATACAGATAAGGACGGTGCTGTTCACCTCTGTTATAAAGAGTCCCATCAAAGTAGTAGCTGCCCGTGTAATATCCAGTGGCCAGCTCGATCAGGTGCCTCACCCAAGTGTTCCCTGCTCCAGGAAAGCTGGATAGAGCCACCAGGAAATTCGACTTGTCTGGCAGGAACCTCCTCTCAGTACATCTAGAGTCTAGAGAACCACAAAATCATCAGAAGATGGGAAAGTTTCTGTTGTTATAATGTTAATTTGAATGAATTTATATGCATATCACTCAAGCCAATATCAATTATGTTTACATTCAATATTTAGCAATGTTATTCTTCATAGATTAAAACAAATACTATCACAAACGCGATACCAATGACAATTCATTGAACCCTGGACTGCCTTAATCGTGTTGAAGAGCTCTTGTAAGACAGCACTGCATGAATTCCTTACCTTGAACAGGGGTCTGGTAGACCTGGGTAAAGGAGAGGCAGGGTTTGGGGCTTGGGCGGCTGCTGTTCACACAGGAACAGTGCTTCTCATCCAGGGGCTCGTGGAGGGAGAAATGCAGAGTGGCGTAGCCACAGAAGCAGCCTGGCGCGCTCAGCGCGGCCAGTGGGAACTCCTAACGAGAGGGACAAAGCCTGCATTAACCTCACGACATGAGGTATCCTCACACGAAGGTTTGTGCCCTGGGCGTGAGAAGGTTGCTGTCTTTAAAACAGAAACTGGAGGAAGCTGTTTTCAGTTTTGGGCTGTGTACTCAGAAGACTGTGCAGTATATCATTCTACCACTTGCAATGGCCAACACTAAAAACTGTGCTTAACCTATCCTTGCTTATTATGTAGTTATTAGGCTTATGGCATGTATTATTTAGTAATGACCATGAATTATTCAATAACTACACTGAAGCTAAAATGAAAACTGATACAAGAGTGAGGAACGAGAATCTGAAGAACTCTGGAGTGGTGGTTGCTTTCAGTGTAAGGGGTTCAACTAGCACTGTCACTTCACTTTCATGCTATTCCATTTTAATTTGTACTTGCCAAAATGGAGAGCCTTTGCGTCTCTGTGTATCATTTCGTCAAATCACGTCTATTTTTGGATCCCATTTAAGTAATAGCATTCTCAAACACCGCAATTATTTTCTTGGTTGACAATCAATTGACCCTGCTGTAAGAATGTGAACAAAGTGTGCCTGATGTAGGGGTCTACAATTACACTGCAATCACAGCCTTCAAGAAGCATGCAAGATTGATTATGCCATGCATTGATTCTCTTAAGGGTCACATTAATATTTAAACAAGCAGATTGTTTTCAGAAGACTGCGGCAAAAGTTTTATGCATGGTGCACCAAGGAGAGTGTTATCCGGTGCCCTGAACCCCGGGAGAACTAGCCAATCAATGCTAATCTTCTGGAGATATAGGAAAAGACTAGAGAGTGGGTGAGCAGCAAGGGAAGCCGGGAATGCTGGGTAAGGGGACAGAGAAGATCAGAGAGGTGGACCTTTTCAGTGCAGGCCTCAATGCAGGTCTGTGAAGTGAGGTTGGGAGGAGCCACACGGATCAGAGAGGCCGCCGTGGCGTTTTCCGGACTTCGGAAGCAGCCGCGGTAACGAACGTTCCTGTCTGAAAGCAGGAAAATAGCAGCCAAGGGTCACTGACTGACAGCATGTTTTAGGTTAAATAATTGCATCAATCACTGGATTCATACGGCATTTTCTGCTAATTGGGTTTGTCAGGGTGATATAAATGATGTGTTGTAGATAAAAAGACTGTTCTGATCTATGAGACATACAGATGGCACAGCTCCATATCTGCAACACCAATAGCACAGATGTTGCTTAATTAGCTGGTTTCAAAGGCAAAACAGAAATGCTAAAAAAAAAAAAATGTGAGAGAGTGAAAATAAAAGCCACTTTGTGGCGTGTGGAGGTTCGTAAGTTCTGTACAGCCACTGAAACGTTCGTGCATCCAGTGTCCAGCCTGTGACAGAACCCGTCTGTTTCTGAGAACGGTTGTCGAGATTGGCACACGCGGGGCTGTACCCCACTCCTTTTAAGGAGTACGTGCCCGGTGTAGTGACAGTCGTTGCAGACGCGTTAACCAACTCGCGTCCTCCTGCCCGTGGGACGCTGGAAATCACCAGTTCCACAGAGCCTGAAGGGCTTCGACCACCAACTCTCCAAACAAGCACAGAGGCGCCGCAGCCTCAAATGGACCGGAACGCGCTTTGATCCTCTAAGGGCCTGGAAAGATGACATAGCAGCACAAAACCATCAAACGTAGCTTCTGAAGGCCAGGGTACACAGCACCGAGGAGCCTGGGGGGCGTTTAGCCAAGAGACAGCAGGGATAACGGCTGTAGGCGAGATGTTCAAAGTGACCACAGCAAGATATTTGTGTGGATGGATTCTATAAACAAGCATCTTGTAAAATGCAATTAGGACTAAGATTACATAAGAAAATAATGCACTTCAAGCTGGATTGATGCAAAAAGGGATTCTGCCTTTGAAGGGTGTTTAAGAGCAGCAGTTGTTAGATATTTTTTGGTTTACTTTGTTAACAAGTTTATGGAAAAATATATACGATTATGCACATATTGAATAAACCAGAATATATTTAAGCAATTAGTAAAAAAACTGGGATGGCAATGTCTTTTCAGGGTTTGTGTGATTTATTCATAAATAATGAATAACCCTCTCTATTCAGGGCATAAAATATGCTCTGGAGTTGTAATGACTGAATGTGAGAGAGTGAGGGGATACAGCTGCTGTGCTGTTGGTCTGTCTCCAGCTGGCCTCCACCTGTGCTGGGCTGGACAGCCAGAGGAGCCAGAGCCAGCCAGCGTGTGCGTGGGGTTGTTGGAGAGGCCAGGGCCCAGGCATATGGCTATTCATAGAGCTGGAACCTGGCCTCACATTACCTGTCTGACAAACACCACAGGGCAAGATGCACAGCTGGGAGTGTGCATCTGTGCACAGAACATGTATGTGGGTACATTATGTATGCATGTACGTGTTAAGATTATGCACACGTGTATGTGTGTAGGTTATACACACGTGTGTGGGTAGATCGTGCACACGTGCATATGGGTCGATTATGTATGTGTGTATGTGTTTAGATTATACACAACTGCATGCATATAGATTATGCACACTTATATGTGTGTATATTATTCACCTGTATGTGTGGGGGCAGAGGGAACTGAGATTGTTGTGCATTGCCCTGTAGTGCTGCCGTTAGAGACCTTTCTGAAAGTGTGTGTGTGTGTGCATGTGTGTGGGCGTGTGTATGTGTTTGTGTATGTGACTGGAGAGCTGATGCTGTGCCAGACATCTGTCAGATGTTTTTGCAAGAAATCTTCCATGACAGTTATGTGTGTGAGTGTGTGTGTGTGTGTGTGTGGGGGGGGGGGGGGTGATGTTCTGTAGCTCTGTGGTACAGGACTCTCTGTACTTACACCTCCTCTGGCCAGGAAGCACCTCCTCCACCTTGTAGACAGACAGGCGAGCCACACCCCCACAGATAGATCCCTTCTCCCCTTTGCAGTCCAAATTACACTCCTCCTCCTTCATCCGAGCACTAGTGACACGGTTGCCACAATAACACTCGGACCCGTACTCCAGGCCAGCATATTGGTACCCACTGTATGAATAAACAAGGGGCCAAATGAGATTCCGCTGATTAAAACATTCACCAGGTCTAGGATGGAACTGAAGTACTATTTACAGCTTCATTTGCTTGTAAAATGTTACTGGAGAAAAATGACTGGCTGAGGCAACACCCACCCCCCCCCTCCTTCGGCAACACACACCACACACAACAAACACATCCACAAACATTATTTATGAAGTTTGACTCTGAAAGTGCATAGAGGTAATAGAGGTACACACGTAACATAAACTAAAAGTCTAGAAAAGTTTGTCTTATACTTTAAATGACTTCCTTTTAAATAACTTCAACAACGTCTTTCACAAAAAATTCTAATTAGATATCAAGTTACACATTATGCCGCTGTACAACAGGGACGAAGCCACAGCTCTCGGTTCTCCTTGACCCTTAAAGTCCTCCATTTTAAATAACTTCAGCTATTCCATTACTGGAATTACTATAATAATATATAATTACATTTTACTTTAAAATCCCATTTACATTTACATTAGATATCACAACATAGTTAACGGTTTTCATTGGACCAGTGCGAAAAAAAGTAATTTGGGAATTCACTGCTTCAGTTGGAGGAATATGGAATGGCTAAGCAGCAAAGCACCTTGAGCATCCAAACCACCATGCCATGGAGTAGAGTGACTGGAGTCAAAGCACCTTGAGCATCCAAACC
>JAOXYF010000013.1:3130162-3136607 GCA_028565775.1 Sternarchorhynchus goeldii | reverse complement strand
TTCTGCTGTGGTGGAATAAAATATGGCACCAATCGATTTCACCCGTTTCGAACGGTCTTCCCGCGCAGCGGCTCTCCCGTACAGTTTACTCAAAACATTTATGGAAACTGATGCTATAGATTTTTATGGAATGTTAAACTCACAATCCACTTTGTTAGAATCATTGATTTATTAGAAAGGCCTTGTAAGTTTACAGTTATAGACATTAGCCAGCCTGCTGCCACACGCTGCGTGTGGTAGACATCCTTCAGTTCTTCGTTAATGGCCAGTTTCTGCCAATAGCATATCAATGACACGGATAAGAATGACCCACTGCACCTATATCTCACGAGGAATTACCCTGTGGTCAGAAACACTCCAGTACTGGACACGCCGGTGGGTGGCTAACAGATACTGCCTAGCGAGAGAAGGGCTATGATCTGTAACAGCACACCTATAAAATGCACCTATATGAAAGTTGTACCTCATAAAATGACCAGTTAGTATGTGAGCTAGGTAGGCATTGGGGTGGTCAGTGCAGTGTACTGGAACTGTCTGAAGATACAACAACACAAGTTAAAGCGATCATGTTTCACAGTGCAAACTCCCCGACAGGGAGAACCTGTGAGACAACAAAGACAGTGTGGGCAGAGTGTATTTTTTTTCTCTCATAATGGACCCCATTTTTGTTGGGAACTAGAACACTGAATCTGAAAAGGTTCACTGTTGTACGTATTACACATATTGTATAACATACACATATTGCATAACATTTCAACAACCACTAAAAATGTAATGTAAAATCACAACCACAGAAAAGAACAGAATAGCATTGTCATCTAATGTTGCTTCAAAGTAAGTTGCCACAACATTTCTGTTAATAATTAATGGGAAAATCTCACCCGCACTCTCTCAGACTATATCCGACCTCAACTGGATATCTCCCTTGTGGTAGCGTGAGAAACGCCAGCCAGAATCAAAAGTCTGGAGAATTCCACGTTTTCTTCTCAGCTACTTAAACTGCCCCAAAAGACTGCAAATGTCACCGTGTTATTAAATAAGCTCTGACACATTGTGGGCTAATTAAAGAGGGCAATCCTCTATAACCCAATTTCTCTGGCGGTCAAATTAACTCCCAGCCAAGAAGCTGGAGCAGGTGTCAGCTCCGTCACTACAATCAGCAAAGGCACCCATAACATCCTGGCTGACGGGACCCAGACTCCAGACCTGTTCCCTTAATTGGTCCTGCTCCAAATCCCGCAGCCCGGGAGGAGCCAGCTGGCACTGTGCTGCGCTGAGCTGTGTTCGCCTCCCTGAACACTGTTTCACCGCTTCTTGATTTAAGTCAAGTGCGAAAGAATCTTCTAGCCAACAAATGGGTATCCTGGAGGACTTAGAAGGTTTGTGTAGGGTTATGAGGTACCTTTCTGTGCAGGTGTCCTGGCAAAGGTTGCTGGTCATTTTGCGGAAGTCGTAGAACACCATACCCTTTAAGGCCCGGTCTCTGGCATCGTCCGAAAAACAGCCTATATAGGTTCCTTGTTGGATGAATCATTGACAAAAACATGCACAGATAAGAGGACTTGAAGTCACTGAGTGAACCATCACTGACTAAACCACTCAATTACTCATTATCAGTATTTAGGACGCTGAAGCTTTGATGTTTTGATCATTTTTGAGGTTTACCTTTGTGTCTGACATGCCTCTTTGGACTGACCCTCTCAGTCCTGGCCGTGTCCCGCTCGGACATGAGGCTGTGGAACCAGCGTCGGCGCAGGTGCCTGATCTCTTGGTTGCGGGACATCAGCCACTGGGGTCCGATCCCGTCCTCCGCTTGGCTCCCGCGATATCCCTTCACGCTCAAGTGAGGACTCATCTCGCCATACCTGGTCCCAAGGGCAGGGGGCACCAGAGAGCGAGGCGACGGCGGCAGCGAGGGTGGCGGGAGGAGGCTTCCTCTCTGGTGCACCACCAATCCAGACCTCTGCAGCAGGAGCACGCTCCCCGCCATGATGTAGGCCACGCCCAGAAACAGGAAAAGCAGCTGAGTCCGTCGCAAGAAGCGCTGGAGTCTGTAGAAGGGCTTCGCCATCTTTTCCCTCTCTTAGAGTGGAAAAAGGGAAGTCAAGGGTCTCTACGATGTCATGCCGGCTTCGCGCTACCCCGCTAAGGGTTAGCGTAACTTTGATATTTCCACGAGGAGTCCTTATTTACATTCTGATTGAAAACAGCCTGTCGCGAATCCTGCCGCTCTCACGCTTCTGAGCTGCGGTGTGCATCCGTACCAGGATTAAGCGAAGGCAATGTCGTTGTGCTCCATCTCTTGTTGACAGTACCTGAGGCTTAGCATGCTCTCCTTCAGACATGGAGGCTCAGGGAACCTGAAGTGAAAATAGAAAGCAGTTAGTTACAAGTCAAGACACATCGTTTACTTTTTAAAAATTTATTTATTTTTTTTTATCCTTGGTGATAAACCTGAGAATTGGAGACCAGAGGGAAAATATGGATGAGGTGTGTTCGCACTCTTTCTCTGGTTGTATGTCTCCATTAAGGGTAGAGGAAGAACTGGTGACTGAGCTGCCACATCTGCTCTATTCTCCAGCCCTTCTTTATGGTAAAAAAAAAAGACCTTCCTCCAGGGGATCCAAGTCAGTGGTCTTAACTTATAACACCTGGGCTGACTGCTCCAAGTGTCTTTGTAATTTTAGTATCACATAATATGTAAAATCACATTTTGCTGATTGATATGTACGATAATTATCCCTGGCATGCAGAAACTCATTTGGATGATGGCATTTCTTACAGTTGAGAATTATTTGCGTAGCACATAACTTCTCGTGGCTTAATCCACTTATTATTTCTGCTCCAAAGGAAAATGCTTAACTTAGCTGGAAGACTTGATAAATAAACCTTGCATGGAGCCTAATAGTGAAGTGAGGGCTTGGCTTTCTCCCCTTGTACACAACTCTCTTCGGGGGGCCCATGTTTACTCTTAGGGTGTTCCATCTGAAATCTGTCTACCGAGGCCCCGGCAGATGCAAACATGAGTTCTGAACTGATTAATTTTAAGATCTACCAAATATAATATCCAGAATGCGCATGAATATGAATGCGCGCCCGGTCTTGTGCTTGAGATGTGACGTGAAACGCATCCAAGCCCACACAGACGGCAGAGAAAGCTCTGAAATTTTCCATGGCCGCCAAATAAATGTTTCTGCTGCTATTCATCCGCGTTTTCGCAATGTATCTTCATTTGATTTTATTTCTCTTCCACACTCCGAGGCAAGAACGCCAATATTTTATTTTAAGAGGCCGACAAAAAAAAAAAACCTTCCCCGGGGATAATTGGCCCCTTTGCAATGCGGCGCACAAAGCCAGCTCCGCTGACTAAGACCCGCTTTTGTCAGTTTAACCCCTCACCCCTTGTCCGGGGCCCAGTTCTGGCAAGGGGCCCAGATCTGCATAAAGGGCAAGGATGCAGTGCCGGGCGTTCTTGCAGACACCAGGGAAACCATAGGCGAGGGCCTGTTGAGAATGTCAATCAGCACTGAGGGCTCATTATCCCACGGGGCGCTGAGCAGCCAGTAACTGGCGGTTGGTGGATTTCCGTAGCTGCCAGCACAGATGTAGGAGCATGCAGCAAAGCTTCTGACGGCTCTATTCCATCCAAAAGATGGAGATGACAACGACATGCATGAAATCAGAATAGCCCAGCCCTTCCCTGGTGTTCAGTTTTGTCTGCCCCTTTTTTTTTATCACAACACAATATAAACACCAATGTCAGAGTCTGAAATTTCATGCCAAATCATTTCAGACAGGAAGAACCACAATGTAGTGGCCAAATTTATTTATTTATGCTTCTTAAAATGCTACAGTGATTTTTTTTTATCTATATTCAGTGTCTGCTTAACTCACTGAGTGGGAAGAAAAGTATACTTTCACCACTTTAGATCAATGACCCTGAAAATGAATTCAAATTAAAACCAAGTCTTCCTTGTCAAACACAGAGGTTCTCTTTGTGGTTGCAGAAGATCAGGTATTTGGGAGATGACAACTTTGTGGAATTGTGGATGAGGTTATTAACAAAGACCCATTTATAACAAAATCAGCCATAGGGAGGAGAACTGTTAATTAAAGGGTGCCCTATGTTAGAAAGTTACTTATTTCACTGGTTATTAAAATTATGAAAAGTATGAGAAACATTGTTCGTTACAGCAATATCTTTCCTCTAGCTGTATAGTTTCCCTGCTGGTAAACAATATTTAAATCACAAAGAAACAAATACCAGCTACTGCTGAGCCCAAGGCAGTTTTACTTTTTCTTCACTCAAACACTGGTTGTATTTTTATGGTTTTCTTTAGCTGGATATACAACAAAAGGAAAGCAGTACTAGACTCAACTACAGTATAATGGGGTTGCTTGGTTCCTCTTGCTTTCTGAAGCAGGTTTCCCACTGACACTGCTAGTAGGCAACAGCAGGGCGGCGCTAGTGGGTCTACAGCCATTTGCCCATTTGTCTTCACTTGTATTCTGAATCTGCAATCCATTGCAAATGTAATACAATAACAGGAACCCTAGCCAACGGGAACTCTGTCCCCACAGAGCCATTTATGGATCTGCATTGTACATGGGGTGGACTGGATTTGATTGAGTGTTACTCAACCAGCTCTGCATTTACAGCAGCTAACAGTGGCTTTACTATTGCTAGGCATGAAGTATTGCTCCATAAAGATTTGCTGACATGAACCACATAATTTAACCCCAAAAATGTGCATTGGCGAATTTCGAAAGCATCGAATTTAACACAAGTTCTGGTGAAAATAACAACCTCTTAAGGAAAGCACAATTTATATCTATATGTTTCATGATAAAATATGTAAATTGACTGCAGCACAAAGGTAAGGCTTTTTCTCTATGCCATGTTAGCATTGGGCTAGTTCAAAAGAGTGCAATGCAGAAATACATATATAATGTGCTCTCCTTATGCATGCTTATTAATACTGGGTTTTGAAACAGCCCAGTTGAATCCAAGAGTTTTGCATTTTGCTGTCTGCCACTGCAAAACATACGGAAAGGATGACACCAGTGCTCCCATCAGGCAGCTGGGTTTGCGGTAGTTAGCACAGTCACAGTGCTGACATATTAATTTGTATAATTAATAAGCATTTTTCTATGATGGAAATAAATGGATGCCTGATAGAAATCACCTTGGATACGGTCGGAGATGTCAGTCACTCTCTTTCCACCGTCATCCAGGCAACTGAATCCTACTTCTTAAAACGTGTTTTTAAAAGTGTAAATAGATTCTTCAAGCCATCTGCTCGAGATGTTAGGATTGATTCTGAATGAGCAGAAAGAAACCAGGCCTAGTCTGCCCACTAGCTAAGGATTGCATGTACACAGCACGATTTATGGAACAGTACTGCATCACGTCCATGGTTTCACAGTTTCACAGTTTCAGTGAATGCTTTTCTCAGTGGAGCTGTTTTCTTCCAAACTGGGATAAAACCCACCAAGAAATCTTTATGATTTTGTAAGAGGCCCAGGCATTATGGTATGATTTTTGTTCTCAAGTGGAGATTCTGTCAGTGTCTTTGCCCAAGAGGTGCACATTGCAGTGGACACGACACATAACCTGTTGTGCTGATTGCATGGAGTAACCCACATCTGCCTTCCTTCCCTCTAAAAATGGGTGGAGGTTATCTCCACGATCCAAGCACTAAACACAACATTTCATGAGATTTCAGTCCTTTTCTGTCACTCTCAGTTTACATTTTGTAACTGATCTGAAGTCATTTTTATCCCCAGATAAACAACCAGAAGTCAGGCTTGTTTGAATTTTTCATACTAAACTGTTCCACTAGTTATATTGATGAAACATTCTGCACACCTAATAGTTCACATTCATCATAATGGGAACTGTAATTACAAATCTAGCATTCCATGTGATGATGTAATTCTGCTCTTTGCGAGGTGCTGATAGTGTCTGAGTTGAAATACTCATATCAAAGAGAATCAAGGAGGAACCTTCCGCTGTCAGATCAGCACTTTATCTTATTCCTCTTACTGCCTAAGGGAAAGGACAATCAAAGGAGTGTACTCTATGATTGATGTGCCATCATTATGGCAAATCCCACCAAACCACTGCATGAGAACCCACTGGAAGCCTGTGTTCCCCAACACAGACTTCATTATGCACATCCAACCAGACTTATTATTTAGTTATTAAGGCATATTACTCAGTATATAGTGTAAAGCAAGACCTAGTATGATGCACGACCTGATTGAATGTACTGATTCAAACTACGATCCATTAGTATATTATTTTAAAGGGAGCTAAAAGATTCACAAAGTCTCATCTATGTTTTCTACTTTTTTTTTTAAAAGAATGCTCTTTATATAATAAGCAGACTTCTTTCTCACAGCGCAGCACATCCACAGGTCACCACTTTGAAACGTTTCGGTG
>JAOXYF010000013.1:3110162-3125162 GCA_028565775.1 Sternarchorhynchus goeldii | reverse complement strand
AGAAGCCCTTCATCTCTGGAAGCGACACTACAAAGACAGACACTTAAGTGGTGAAAGAGACGTCTGGGTAGAATACTATATTTGGGTCGCTAGTTTCCGTGCTTGGGTGCTATTGGTGTTCTAGCATCATGTGATTAACTGTAGCGATCAACTGTATGCAAATTATTTGGGACAGCGATGCATGTATGGCAAGTCGTGAAAAATGGAGATGACCTCAAAATTACCATAGGTGTATATTTGACATTGCTTGGGACAGTTTTACTGTCGAGCTGTTTGAGTGGAAATGTGTCTACAGATAGGTTATACAAAAGTCTACTGGCATAGCTTCCTCCACTGTGATAAATTTTTCATTGGAAAAAGACCTTTAATTCAAATCTTTCTGCACTGTAGTGCCTCTCTTATCAGCGCCTGTCTCCGGTGCTCATTGCCATGCAGGAATATTTGTGGCAGCACACAGTACAAATACACTGTGGACCCACTTTTCAGCTTATACCTTGTTGAGGACTGCAGTATAAGTATGGGAAACCAGCCCTAATTGACTTTGCAATAGTTTGGACACTAACCGCTTCTCAAAAGCATGTGGCCCAACATCTTTCCACCTCTAAGAGCTGAAATGCTAATTTTGTCCTGCATACTAAGATTTCCACTGACATTCTGGGTATGTAGGAGTTGAAGACTTTAGAAGCTTCCTTCCTAGACATAGTTCTTAGTCCATATAGATGTTCTTCACTGGATTGGCACAAGATTGTTTTCATGCGTAAAATTCATACTATGAACTACAGTAATTATGTATTGCAATTAAGTCTGAAAAAGAAAAAGACAAAAAAAGATATAATACACAGACTGTAACAGAGGCTACAGTTTTTCTTCTGCACATATAGGATCGTACCAGAGTCATGGGTGCTCATTAAGGATGGACAAATTACTCCATTTATCTACAGATTGGCTGGTAGTTTCTAACTCTCTATAGTGGAATCTCATTCAAATTGATTGGTTCAATCTCGTCAATTATAAAATTGGATTATAAAATTGCCTTCCGAATGCTGTATAGCAGCCACTTACTGTGTGTGTGTGTGGTGTGTGTGTGTGTGTGTGTGTGTGTGTGTGTGTGCACTGCAGTAACTTCCCTGCACTGAGCGATACACTATTGTATGCCACTTTATCTGAAGGTCCAGTGTCCAGCACTGGTGTCAAGGTAATGAAGTCTGTTCAAATCAGCACATATCAGTCCACTCTACCTGCTCTGTCCTCCAGCCACACTGAGATGACTCTTCCTTTTCCAACTGTGTATGAATTTTGGATGCACATTCTTAAGCATAGGACATGACACCTACCTGTTCCATGTGTGTTGAAAATCAACTGGCTCTGAGCACTGGCTGAATTGTGTACTATCCTAAAGTGACATATTTCAGTGCAGAATCTCTGGTGTGTTACTTTAATAAATGTTTTGGATGAATGTACTAACATGACCAAAAGAAAAGCAAACAGTTTTGGAAAAATGCCAGAAAATAAATGTTTGTTTTATTTTTCCCGTGGCTGGAGAATGTGCAGATCAGTATAATGAAGTGGCAGTGGTAATGTGCAGAATGTTCCAGCCAGGGTCTCCACTCACTGCATCTGATGAATGCAACTTAACCCGTCTCCATCTTCATAATTTTGACATTTTCAGTCTAGTCTTGGTGTAGTCTTGAGGTCATAGTCTTGATGACTATGTTAGGGTGTAAGGTAGGCTATGTCAAAACAGTTCATTGAAAAACATGAATTACATTACCTTAAACCCATCGGTTAGATTTTCTGGCTATCAGTGTAGTAGCTTGATTTCTTAAAACAAAATTGAGTAGCAACATTTTAAAGAACAATGTAAAAACAGATCATTTGTAATTGTGTGTGTGGGGGGTGGAATTAATTAACTGTGTGTGTATTATAATCCTTTTCCTGGAGACAATTAGGGATAGTCTTCAAATACATTAAACTGTAAATAGTGTAAATAGTAAATATTGATGTGCGTTGAAAATCTTAGATATCATACAGCACCATGGTTTAGTCACCATCGCACTACACTCAGCTGCTCTGCCTTCACTTGCATTGAACATCAAAGGACTGAATGATATTGAATGGTCTCCTTTGCATCTTTTTCAGTCTCCTCCTTGCACGGCTCTGCTGTGCAGTGATATGTTTGTTCTAGGCTGCAAGGAGCAGCTTGTTGACAAAGCTCCGTGATTTATGGCCCATAGAGAGCAGCCCGGTTCAATTTCCCATCGTCCACAGCGCTGGCTGGTGTCTCCTGCCTTGATGCCAATGGTCTCTCTATCTCCTTCCAATCACGCTGGCACTGGGGTGGGGGAGGGGTGGTGGGGGTAAGGACTAGCAGCAGACCCATTCCCTTGAGAAAGACCTCATTCCCACTGGGCAGACTTTCTGCAAATCTGTTTCATTTAAGAACACCAGACTTGCCCCTACACCCCACCCCAACTGAAAGGGGAGGAATCGAAGCTCTCAGAGAAATAAGTGTGCTCATCAAAGTCTCACACTTTCTGTGTGTATCTACTCTGGTCTGGAAGGGAGAGGCTTTATGCGGTTCTTCTCTATCTGTCTCTCCGTCGGGACCCTCTATCCTGCCTGCGGTTCCCACTGCGGTAGCTGTGGCAGTGAAGGTCAAGTTCCTAATAGCTTTAAAAAGGTGTGAAACACTTGTGGTCCACCATAAACGTGTGGTACAGGATGGACTGGGCTCAGAAAGGACTTTGATTTCACAAGTTGCCCAGGGACACACGCATGGATACACTTTCACAGTTTCATAGGAGACAGGAGTTATGTAGCATGAAACTATAGTTATTTTTAAAGAATTTCCGCTTTTTATTAATGTCTGCCCCTGATCTTCCAACTTTATATATTGGCAAATTGTATTTGTAAAGGCCTGTCTCCTAGGTGACCTAGGAGCCACCCAGATTTACTTCATCAGTTTATCAGAGTTCTGCCTTCGTTTTCATTCAGCAGGAAACAGTATCACGTAGAGTGTGGCATCACTTAGACCTTAACAATATAAGATTTTTCTTAGACAGAACCAGTGTTCTGTAAATCATTATTTCTTTCATTTGGAATATGGGCTTCAACCGAGTGTCGGGCTCACATGCATAGAAACCACACGATGCTGACATTTTTATTTGACCTTAATGATTGCAACATGAATGCACAGAGCAGAGGTGTTCAAAGAACTGAGTAGTAATTTTTACAGTCTTTTATTTATTTATGCTGTATCTGTAGGATCCATCCAGATGAATGCTGTTCTTATCTGAGCGTCTCCTGACATGCTCCCACACCCTGCTCCCCCGGGCTCTGTTTACCTTCTTTACATCCCCTCTGTCAGCACCCCCCACACCCTCACCCCCTTTCTATCTATCTATCTATCTATCTATCTATCTATCTATCTATCTATCTATCTATCTCTCTCTCTCTCTCTCTCTCTCTCTCTCTCTCTCTCTCTCCACTTCACTCATTTCTGCTCCTGTGTTCCTCAATAATACCAGTGGAGAGACTGAATGTGTATGTAAGAATAAAGCTTTTTCACACAGAGGTCCATTTTCAGCACATGAAAAAAGGAAAAAGAACATAGTCCCATTTACCCGTGTCAAAGTACAGGAGAGAAGAAGAAGGATTCTGTAGGGAAAATGACTGTCATAAAATACAGGCAAAAGACAATGAGGAACTCGCTTTTGAAAAAGTAATTTACTCACCCACTGTAACAGGACAAAGGAGAATTTCATCGAAGGAGATTTTCATTATAGTGTAATTATGAGAAATGACAGTATAGCTAGTGCTGCAGTACTGCACAGCCATTCCTCCCCCCCCCCCTTTTTTTTGGTAAGATGATAGCATGTCTGAGTTCAAAATAAATGATAAATACCATTTTAAATGAATTCTAATTAAAAAAAAAAAACCAGCAAATACACAGACAAATGGTTTCCTAATGCCAAATTTCAAGCAAATATCCAAGATTATTGATGGACATAGGCTAGCCACAGGTAGACTCTAGCTACAGGTAGACTCTAGCCACAGGAAGACTATAGCCACAGGAAGACTCTAGCTACAGGTAGACTATAGCCACAGGAAGACTCTAGCTACAGGAAGACTCTAGCCACAGGTAGACTCTAGCTACAGGAAGACTCTAGCCACAGGTAGACTCTAGCCACAGGAAGACTCTAGCTACAGGAAGACTCTAGCCACAGGAAGACTGTAGCTACAGAACCTGTATTAATACCTAAACCAACAGCATCTACTAAAATGTAAAGACAAAATATGATTATTGTGTTCCCACTCAATGCTTAAGTCCTTTTTAGACAGATCAGGTCTGCTAATATGAGCAATTTTTAAACATTATTTGTTATTGCTGATGAGTTACACATAACAACTTATATTACTGGTAAGGGAACTTTGTGGTTATAATGACTGGTTTCCATTTGAACTCAACCTATTCACCAGTTCCACATTTCTGAAAATATTGGTTTACTTACTAATGAATTATTTGTTTAGTTAAATTATCTGGAAATAAATTATATAGATTTGGCACCACTTTTCAGTGAAGGTGTAATAACATCTTAATACATTTATATAACTGTGCGTACAAACATGATATTGTTTTCATTGGCATATGCTATCTAACATGGCCCAGATTAACATAGATGATATATTTATCACTCTGTAGCTGGAGCATGTCAATAAACCAAGTGGTTTAGGTACCTCGACTGCTTCCTGACCATGGCTACTCTAGTTATGGCGACTGGCTCTCGGCAACGGGTCTCTGCCGGGGAACAAACTTCATTTCCCATGATTTAAGATGAGGGAACAGACAGTGTGCAATTTCTCCCAGTTGCCTGCAGCCCGCTGACCTGAAATTAGTTGGTGTGAAGTCAGGATGACAACAGGCCTGCCTGATAGGCCGGGCCTGCCTATTAGGCGGATGACACCGGGCCTGCCTGATAGGCGGATGACACTGGGCCTGCCTGATAGGCGAATGACACCGGGCTTGCCTGATAGGCGGATGACACCGGGCCTGTCTGTTAGGCGGATGACACTGGGCCTGCCTGATAGGCGGAAATGATAGAGTTCTCAGCTGGCTAATTACTGCCAAGGCTCTGGTTAAATCAATGCTAAGCATCCAGCTGTCCTCACGCCTCGGGTAGTCCAGAGAGACACGGCTCATTCTCACACCAACATGATTGACATGTTAATACATGTAAGAGTGTTTACACCCAGGGACAACATCATGGGAACATCTTCACAGTTTGAAAGAAAGAGAGCAACAGTTCCTGAACATAAGAGTCAGATCCCAAATACTTTCTATTTAATAAAGATCTATCTTGTTTGATAGAGCCCCAATTACAGTGAAAAAAAATTCTATCATATTTTTGTTTAACTTTTGTTTGTTTTGTTTAACAATGATTTTAAATGTTTTCAAAAGACAAAATGCCCACTACCAGATACCCACTGTCATAGTAAAACCCGAACATATAACACAATATGGTGACCTGGAAGGTTTTCCTGGTGGTTTGCTTCAGTGCCAGGTCTAGATTACTCACAGACCAGAACATTGGAAAGAACAACACACCCAGTTTTGCTGGGACAAATTCCGCTGCGGTTCTGGCACCAGGGTCTGCCTAGAAGTAATCATCTCATGACCTGTTTGGGTCCCTCAGCACTGTCCCTCAGGCCTTGCCAAGGCCCTCAGCCATGGACAAAGAGCATTACCATTCACTTCAGCTGCACAGACTCTAGATAAATATACACCAGATTTCCCACAAGCAAATACATTTTATATTTTAAGTCCATTTGTTGTTTAAGTCATAACTTAACTGTTTATGATGCTCCAGGTTAAAAAAGAAAACAATTATTTTACATGTATTCACTTTCTAAATTTAACTCACAAAGCCTCTCAGTATGAACATTTGCTTTGTATTGATTTCATTATTTCAATGCAATAGATTAATATGCTATGGAATACTATAACAAAACTGCAGTGCATGTAATTATGAAGAACCCAGTTAGTGTCCAACAGTTGCAGTAGATCACAAAGTAAACATTATGTCCTCTATGCAGAATATACATTGTTACCTCTAGTGCTCTCTCTTATACTGTTTTCATTGTGTTCATTTTGAACTTAGACACTCGGGGCAAATCACAGAGACACTTGAAGCGACTTATTTATGTAATCAATGCAACTTCTGCCTTTGTGTAGTCCCTCTGCAGTGAACCATAAAGGAGAAAAAACCCTTTGATTATCAAAAACCTTGATTAAATCCTCTGTTTTCTATCTCCTCCCATGTCTTTAACTCCTGCTTGTCATCAGCACAGAGGAGTACCTGGGAGTGAAGACTCAGTGAGCCTTGTTCTTGTAGGGCTTGAGAGTCTAGCCATGCATTTGACAGCAGTTTAATCATTATTACGATGGTAGCGTCTGGGGGCTCTCCACACAGCGAGGATAGAGGGTGTGAAGAACTCCATTGGAAGGTCTCATGTAATAGGACTGATGGTCATAGCAGGGGACGCGTTACAGATTACTTAATGCATGCAAATGGGATGTTAATATGGAAAGTACATGCAGAGACATGGCCGCGCAGAGCTTTGCTCCAACCGGACTGAATACCCTCCGACTGAGACAGTCTGCAATTAAGGGCATTATGAAACACGTCGGCTCCTCCAAAATGGAGTTTTGAGTTCACAATCAAACATTTGTTTGCTTTTCAGTTTGACAGGCCCCAGTTACTAATGTAATTACATAGTATATTCATCAGGATGCCTGATTACTGTTTAGGTAAGCGAATAGAAGTGAGGCCTGTGCACACACACACACACATACACTCATGTACACAATCACATATGCACTACACACACTCACACTCACATATATGCATACTTTGAGTGCAGGGAGCAAAAAAGGGTTTTAAATAATAGATAAAATTATAGATAAAAGATATGACATTTCCCATGCCATTCTTCTGCAATGTTAATAAAAAGGTTTTAATGAGAAGGTGACCTTTTTGGAATAGATTTGTAAATGTCACAATGCAGTGCACTCCACGTGAAATTGGTACCTTAAGCAGAGTGGCTGGAGGAGTTCGAGGGAGGGAAGGCTTCCTGCGGATGCTTTGTCTTCTCAGTCGCTGCTGTCTGTGCTCTGCCCTGTGTGCATATTCACAGCCTTCGTGTGTAAAATTACCGCGGCCCTCGGCTTAGGAAACCGTCCGATTTGACTGCAAAGGTACATGTGTAAAACGATGCAGTGCAAATGTGCACTGGGAGGTTTTACATGCCTGTGCGTGTGTGTGTGTGTGTGTGTGTGTAAGAGAGAGAAAGAGAGAGCTGCATAATTATTTGTAGTGCTTCGGTGTAATGTATATAAGTATAGATATGATACTTGAAAGTTAATATTCATAATATTGCTAAATCCATTAAAAATTATTATTTTAGTTAGTGTTATTAAAAATACTTTTTCTAGATTAATACCAAACTTTGTTTTAGTGTTATACTAAAGTTATTATAAAGATATTTAAAAAGGTAAGGCTCAAAGGAATTTTAACACTGAGTAGCATGATTATTATTAGCTACTGTGCATGCTGTTGTGTTTCCTATGCTTGAAAGAGATAAATGTAGTCAAGTGCCTACAGGAAAGAAAGAGGCTGAAAACAGAAGGACTCTGAAACTGCTTTGAACTGGTTGGTTTCTTGGTTGCCATAGAAGCATACACAAATTACCATAATACAAGTAGAGCAAAATTTAAGACATAAAAATTTAAGGACTCTTCAATGATCCGGTGCTTTGTTCTTCAAAGCTTACCATTTTGTCTTGTTTGTTTGTTTGTTTGTTTGTTTGTTTGTTTGTTGAAACAGTGAATTAGACCACGCAGTGTCATGAATGGATCAGCTCTGACCAGACTGTCAGCACTGAGCAGTGACCTACAGGGACCCTAAAGTGCACGAGCAGGTTTCATCTCCCGCTATAAAAACTCCTGTGGTCACGGTTGCACAAGACGGTGAGCGGAGTGAAGGATGTCCCGGGTGCCTGGGCTTTTTGAATGGCTAACGTTTATTATGGGGGCCAGGCTGCGCTCATAGAGGCCTCAGACAGAGCATCGCTGTTAAATGAAGGTTTTCATGGAGTGAGAACTATCATTAGGATACAGCACCCATCTGTACTCAGACCACTGTGGTTGTAGCTGTGGTTGGTAGGGGGGATGGTAGCAAGTGTGTGTGTGTGTGTGTTTTGTTTAGCATGGTGCCATGCTGAACTATATATTATATACTATAACATTCATGTAAGGTTAATAGGTTTATGGTTCATAGTGTGTGTGAGTGTGTGTTATATAATTGCACATATTTTGTCATTATATAAATCTTCAAATGCATTTCTGCTTCAGCCTGTAAGGCAGGGCTGACTGACACACTAAGCATGATGTACTGCCAGGCTGCAGAGTAGAGAGTCAGAGACGCAACTATGAATGGATACATCACTGAGGTCGCTCAGTGTGCACCATACCCGACTCAAGGAAAGGAGAAAAAAGGCTTGTGTGCAGTCACAATCAAGGTGCAAGCCAAGCACACACCGAGGTCTTTCACTGGAAAAGTAGCTTTTGCCGAAGACACCGAAACCTTCAGGTTATGTTTACTGCATCGCAAAACATGGACCAAATCTGTCCTACTTGAAGCAAGGACACCGAAGCTGACTGGAGCGTGTTTTGGCACTTTTGGCTGTGGCAAGTTGAGCTGATACCCCCATTTCCCTGCCCCAGGCACTACAGCAGTGCATTTTTTTCGTTAAAGGGGGCATAAATGTTTTGCAAATGCAACAAAATGTAATAAAGGTGAAATGAGCAATGCAGTGTGCATCCCTGTAAATGTGCGAACAGACTACAAAGGTTCATTGCAACCTTCAATTACTTTTTAATGATTTTCAACAGATGGCCTGCTGGTTTGCGTATGCACCTTGTCATACGTCTTTGCCCCGTTGACCCTCTGGTAAATAAGATCGTAAGTGCTTGGTCTAGAAATTGTGAAAGAATATGAATGGCATTAAGCAAAGAAGGGCCATGCCAAGCCACAAACTGTTTTCATAAACGATTAGACATGGTTTGTGTGTTAGTCAAACACCCACCATGTGTGGGTTTTGAACTTACAAGGTCATCGTAGCTATTGGTTTCCTCTCTTTCTAAGTCAGGCTGAGATTTTCTGATGAGCAGATCTGATTATACCAGGAGGATGATAGAAGATGAAGGTGAAAATAGACGATCCCAGGAGAGTCTCTCAGACACTGCAAATCAATGTAGCTTTTCTCCATCTTCCTTTTAATGCACTTTGTCTCTAACTACTAAGAAGTACACAATGTGTTCTGCATGTGGGCTGAGTCTGTAAACAAGGCAACACTCCTGAAATTTAATCTGCATATTATTAGTGACTTTTGGTACTGCAAAGCATGGTAGACTTGTTGTTTTTGTTTCAAAAATGTAATCATGAGCATTATTTCATTTCGTTATAACTACGTTCCTTGCACCGTGGATGATGAATATGCTGAAGAAAAAGCTCAAAGAGATGCCTGGATGATTTGGATGACACCTTTACATCAGAACCATCTCCTCTCCTGGGGTCCTTAACATCTCCATATACAAACATCTCCATTTAAATACTTATGTTAATATGTTCCAAAGACGCAGTGTCTACGCAATACTCACATCCGATTGGCCAGATTTCCACTAGTGCTTCGGGTCCATTCCTTATAGCTGCTTTGCGTACATGTCAAAGCGCATTGGAGAAGAAGAGATTCTCCATGATCATTATCCTGTCGTTGAAGGAGGTGGAGCTCCTCCATGACTCATGGCTGCCCGGCCTATGGCCCCCTCTGGCTTCTTTGATTAAGGCGCCTCCCCTGACTCTCTGCGCCCTGGGCTGGGTAATTGCAGAGCTCCAGGTTGGTCACGTGTAGACGTTCCTGTTGAGGAACCGAGTGCAAATTGACAGCAGTGAAGTTGGTGTCGGGGGGTGGAGGGTGGGAGTGGCGCGGAGGGGGTGGTGGTGAGAATGGTGTGGTAGAAGAGGACCTTCAACACCACGGGGAGCTGATTGAAATATACACTTTCAAAACACATACAAACCCAGTGACTATGAAAGCCCTTCTGATTGTGGTTTTACAATTCTGATTGGAGACAAAAAAAGGTTCAATGAAAACATTGTTATATCAGAAAAATACCCAACCAGACATTTAGCCAAAATTATGATTTAGAATTCCAAGAAAAGCACATTATAAAAATGTGTTATTATTATTATTGCTGTTGTTGTTGTTATTATTCACATATGGTGGAGTCGTACAATTCATAACATTTCATGCAACTCTTCAAGAAATGCAATAGCTTAAGACTTCAATAAAAAAAAAGTCTGCAGTCGTTTAATCTTCTAACAAGACTTGATTATTGATCTGTCAGTTGGTATTGTCTTTCCAATGCAAATCCAACACTGCAATCCACTGTCAGAGAGCAACCGTGAGTGTGACAGTGTGAACAGTGCAGAGGTGTTTGGTGCTGTGCATTTGTGCAAGTTAGATTCTGAGACCTTGACACAGCGATAGTGGAAAGAGACAGAGACTCAGGAGTTGTTATGGAAACTCCTCTCAAGAGATTCTAAAAAGACTGTGTGGTAATTTTCAATGCAGAATTTTTGTTTCAGCATCTATTCACTGTTTACAATGTAGTCAATGTGATACTGACTAATATTAATAAAACTGACTTCTCAGTATCCACTCTCATGGGGAATAACACTGTGCAGATAATGAATATGAAAGTGAGTGGAAACTGACATCAAATAACATCATTATAAAATCTCTAACTCTATCCACACACTTATTCTTCCCAATGGATTATAATATTGTTTTAATATTCCTCTTTCCAACAATACACACAGTGAACGGTGTTAGATGGGTCACAGGGCAGTGATGAATGAACATGGTAAGAACATTGATATCTAATTTTCAAAAGGCCTTGGACAGAGCGCTCTCCATGATGGATTCCTTCATAAAAACCAAGTTCAGGATATTTTCACATACTGACAAATGCAGTTCATTACACCCCCTGAATGAATGTGGCTATTTTCTATTAAGCTGAATATGAAGCCTTCCTTCCATCTGGAACGGAGGTGGGGGAGGAGGGGTGTGGGGGTGTGGAAGGACTGGAAGACAGAGCTCATACATAACGTCACCGCTCAGTGCTTCCAGATTTCTCCAAATGATTGAACTGGCAGTAGCTCATTGGCCAGTCTGTTCATCCACCCATCCACCCATCCACTTAACCATCACTTTCACATGAAAAATTCTTCTTCTCTAAAAGGACAGACTTAAGTAAATATTCCAGTTTGCTCATTATTTTTTCCACAATCCTAATAAAATGACACATCTTTGTTTATCGGATCTGAATTATGCTTAGACGTATAACAATGCTGAGGAATTGCCCTGCTTAAATTACGGGACATATATTGATTGTTGACATTGATGCACACAAGTAAACCTAAGGCTCGCCATACTACATTCCAGTTTGGACCAGTGGCATGGCCTCATGCATATGAATGAGGAAAGACCTGAGGAGATGTGAGTTGTGACCCAGTTACTGGAGTCATTAGTAATAATAAAGTTGCGCAGTAGAGAGACCACCAGGGGACTGGTATCCTTCTCCCCTCCCAGCTTCATGGGTGTCTGCCTGCTTGGTCTTTTAGCCTCTGCTCTCCCATGATGTCTAACACGGCCAAGAATATAGGGCTTGTTTCCCTTAATGACACAGACGCAGTTTAAACCAAATCGTAATTGGACCGATGCACTTGCTTCAAGGGAGCAGACGAAGATTTAAGGGAGCTGGTTTTAAATAATGAAAAAGTAGCGTTTTTCTGATGCAGAGAGCGGGAGGTGACAGTACATACCAAAGCATGATATAAAGATTTAAAACGGAATTATCTGTCTAGCCGCTTCCTGGAGATCTTTCAAAGCACAGACAAACATTTATCTAGCCAAGACCTCAAAAAGCAGCTAGCTACATTAGAAATAGAAACACATCAGGAAATCTCAACCTGTCATTCAGTGCTGATGAAGACAACAGTGCATTTTTGAACCTGCTCGGATACTGGGAGCTATAAGCCAAAATGTCATGAAGTAGAAATGAGTCATCAGCACTGACAAAAGTTGCACAATAATTTTAGTAGACAGGCATTTAATAACAGCTAGAAAGTAAAGGAACATGCGAGAGAGTCGCGAAATGGTTATAAAAATGTCTCAGAAAGACATTACAACAGATCCTTGAAACTATACGTGAACCGTATATAAATTGTTCACACCAACACAAAAAAACATTGTATATTAAAGCTAATTTGATTTCTTTTTAATAGTGGTACTAGACTGAATCATTTACAGAGAAATATGTAAAATGTTAAAGATTCATAACTAGAGTTGACATCATTTAGTCTAATGAATGGAAGAATATGCAGTTAACTATAATCAGATAAAAGAAATTATTCTGGTATAAGCAAATGACAAAGATAAATATTTAATAATCTTTTTCTCTGCACATTTTGTGTGAGATGTCCTATTTGAATATTAATTGTATCGCTCTTCACGCAGTGTACTAAATGAGAACACCTACAAAGGAACCACATGAAAGTAATTACAGCACATAAACCCCATATGTTTTCTGAATGTTATTAATTAAGAAATTTTAATGATTTCTCAAATGGCTTTACAGTATGGAAGCTGAGCTAACTGTTCAATGTTGGTGATAAATTCTAAAACACTTATAACTCTTTATAATTCAACTGCACTATATAATGAAGTCCGTGCGGTTTACCTAAATTAACATCTGTGGTGATAGAAAAATGCAAAGTGCCTACATATGGCTAATGTTTTTGCATGAGATATAATAATATACAATGCATATAACATAATAGTGCAATAAAACTAATGCATAATGTGTGTGGGGGCAGGGGGAGGGGGGGGGGGGTGTCGGTGGGCACTAAGCCATGCAGCAGCACATTGGTTAGAAGCCCAATCCTGACTGATGCTTCTCCAAACAGAGTCCAGCACCATTTCCGTAACCCTCCTGCTGGATGCTGGGATAAGCTCCTTTATCCTAAGAGTTTGGCTTAATAACTCAGACGGATGAGGACACTTTTAACTCGGAGCATCAGCTAGCATTTGAGGTGCTATCCATCTACACCCTGCCCTCTGGCTCCTGGTCAGGCCCGTCGCATCTGATTGGATGAGATGCGGACAGGAAAAGGAAGTGATATAGCGGTACACTGGAAACACACATGGGAGGTACTGTTCCATACACTAGACCAGACCGCGCAAATGCAGTTTAGCAGCCGAACGCTTGAAAAGAGTTGTTGAAACAGCATGAATGTGTTGGGCACTGTTAAAACAAACTGTCCGCTGTCCAAACTGTCTGTTTGTTTGTTTGTTTGTTTACAGATGATGAAAAAGATTTGTCTTGGAAGTTGAACCAAGTGTTGGGAGGGAGTGTAAGTTAATGCTTATTTAACTATTTCTACTACGTGATATTTATATATGAATACATTCACAGGGGGTCTTAAAAGCAGACAGACAGTAAAAACACAATATAACGTAAAATTAACAGACACAGCTCTCCAGTAAAGCACTACTCTCCCATAAGAGAGAGTAAAAAACTACTCTCCCGTAAAATACAAACGCTGGTGTGTCTTTAATCCCGGAACACCAGTAGACAGTTGCTCCACTTGTCAAAATCAACCTTTTAATTTTCCTAACAGAAACTTAGTGGCAGTTAATTATGTCAGCCTTATTTCCATAACATCCTTCTGAAATGGCTCCAAATAGTTTTAATGTCTAATATGCAATACGAAACATCTGGTAGCTGTAGTATTTAGCAGGGCCTTGTGGATGTTGCCGTGTACGTTCATCTTCGTTTTCAAAGAGGAGTTTGCACGCACTCTTGATGTTGTGCCACAAAGACAACCACACTACATGCTTAATTTGCTTCACATAACTGACTGTCAAGTAGGGCTTTTCATTAAATTGTGATGTAAATTTTACTCTCTTTTTTTTAATGTTACTCTTACCTAGGAACCTCAATCCTGTCTTGTTCTTTTAGGATATAAACTGATCGTTTTCAGAGCAACAAATTATTTCTTTGGAGCTTTGAAGTTTTATTACAAACAGGCGGTGAAACTGAAATCAGATCAGTCATTTTCATGGATTCATTTTCTTCTTTATTTTATAGGTTCTCTGTTCATTCTCTATTTTCACAGATTTGGGCATGAAATCACTTCCACTCACCTTAGCAGACCAGTCAGGTCTCTCACCATAGTAACATACACTCTCACCATAGTAACATTCACTCTCACCATAGTAACATTCACTCTCACCATAGTAACATTCACTCTCACCATAGTAACATACACTCACATATTTCTTATTTACCTCCAAGTCCACAGACTCCAGACTCCTACTATCGATTTCAGCTTTGTCCAATCTCACCTCTGCTGTAGTCCTAATTCCAAACCGTTGGAACTGCTTTACATCCCAGCTATCATCTATTGTGGTTTTTTTTCTTCCACCTGGTCCTCCACGTCTTTCAGTCTGGCACAGCAGGTGAAGAGGTGTTTTTTTGTTTTTTTAAATCACACTGACCATGACAGCAGTTTACATGGATGCTCACTTCCTCTCTGATTCTGTACATTGCTGGGTCCTTTTGAGGTCATTTTTACAATGACAAGACATTAAAACTTCAGAAAGCACATAGATGACAACATGAGACATGGACACTGGACCAAGATTCTATCTTTGCTCGTTTTTATGGATTCAAGTAATGAAATAATAATTGGGTGTTGTCCAGTGTGGTGTCTGTGGTTGGTAGGGGTGATGGTAGCAGGTGTGTGTGTGTGTGTGTGTGTGTGTGTGTGTGTGTGTGTGTGTGTGTGTGTGTGTGTGTGAGTGTGTGTGTGTGTG
>JAOXYF010000013.1:3099859-3110062 GCA_028565775.1 Sternarchorhynchus goeldii | reverse complement strand
TGTGTGTGTGTGTGTGTGTGTGTGTGTGTGTGTGTGTGTGTGTGTGTGTGTGTGTGTGTGCGTGTGTGTGTGTGTGTCGGTGGGCACTAAGCCATGGAGCAGCACATTGGTTAGAAGCCCAATCCTGACTGATGCTTCTCTAAACAGAGTCCAGCACCAATTCCGTCTGTGTGTGTGTGTGTGTGGGATCCAAGCTTCACCCATGCATTCATTGCTCAGCGCACCAGCCGAGTCAGAGTTAACACCTAGCCTCACACCAGCGGAGTCAGAGTTAGCACCTAGCCTCACACCCTCAGACCTGTGGCTCACTGCCTCAACAAGTCATGTGACCTCACCTCAGCCTGCCAGCAAGCAGAGACACGACTCGCTGGCTGAAACGACGAGCCTCATCCAGCGCCAAACGTTTACGACCACGGGTTGCAGTCCAGGCCATGTTGGATGGCACACTGTGCATCCTTGTCTTTGCTGTCACCTTTCTAAAATTAGCAATCAATCACAGCACATTCCCCATAACTGCCTCTTTTTTTAGCCTTTTTGGGGTTGGCTTTTAAAGAACCGTTCGATGTACAAGCGAGTTTATGAAACAGATTGATAAACTGTTTGCTGTGCTAAGAGATGCGGCCTTAATAGGGCTGTTTACAACAAATGAGTATAGTTTATTGTTTATTTCCCTGTCAGTATCAAATGGAACTGCCAGTCAAAGGCAGACCGTGCAAGCCCAGTTCAATTATGCAGACAGAGGAGTCGATTCCACACTAATACATCTTGACAATTTTGCCTATCAGCTGACACAAAACAAATGCATTTTTTTAGATCAAAATTTTAAACTTACTGTAGTTTAACTTGCTTTCTAAACATTTGACTAATAGTATGGTATTATGCTATGATATTATGCACCTTAAATGTTAGTATTTAAAAAATATTATGCAAATTGGGAGGATAGGATCTTTACCCTTTGGATCTGGTGTTGCATTGTGTTATATGTGAAGTGTCTTGTTAACTAAACCATCAACTGTATACAGCACAGTTTGTTATAAATGTGATTTAAAAATACATTCACTTTTTTATTTATTCATTTGATAATGCCCCTGCTTTTATTGTTGTAATGTGTTTTTTTAATAGCAAATACTGGTATCAGGACAAGGAAAATAAAACAGTCCATACTGTGCAAACAGACATAATCTCAATATTCTCAGTGTCTAGAACGTTGCACTGCAGGTCACACTACACAGTTCTGTTGTAATCAATGTGCTTATTTGTATTGTTTGCGAACATCAGCTCGTCTCACGCTGCTTGTTCAGAGCGTAGCTGGAAATTTTCCATCAGCAGCGATTCCTGTGCTTGGGTATATCCAAACATTCAAGGTCTTGAAAGTATTTGTATATCTTCAGCCTTAGCAAAGCTCTAATCAAAATATTGTGTATGTTAATACTTGTGAGAAAAGCAGCAGGTTATGAATAATTCAACCTCTAATTTCACATAGCTTTAAATCGCCAGTGAGAGCACTTTAGCTATTTTTTTTACACTTTATGAATAAAACATGATGTGTGAATAGTGGGTTTAGAGACATAGGTTTGATCCCACTGAGCCACGACTGTATTGTGTAGCTGCTGTACTCTCAGCATAGCCAGTCAGGACCCAGAGGGAGGTCAGAGGTCAGGGAGGGATGTAAACACAGTGAGTTATCCATATGGGTGTATGAAAAAGCTCCTGATACCTACATGCAAAGACGTGATCTGCTAATGCGCAGACCTGCAGAAGACAGACCTGCAGAACATACAGACCTGCAGAAGACACAGACCTGCAGAACATACAGACCTGCAGAACACCCAGACCTGCAGAAGACACAAACAGCCATTCATGTGAGCAGAGAAATTTGGATTATGGACGCCTATACACACGTCCAACACATCTGACCATACCTGCTTTTTTATTTTCAACTGAAGATTAGTAAAAGCTTAAATCAATATCAATCCTAAGAAGTATTTTTCACAAACATTTTTACATTAAATGTTTTGCTATATTCTATAGTTCATGTGTTTACTAAATGACCAAAGCTCCACAATGAAAAATGTGAGGGTACCTACAACACAAGCTGTCAGCAGTAATCAGCTGTAATCAAAAGCTGTAAATGTGGTCTGACAGCCAGCACCTAACAGGATTCCAAAAAGGGCCAGTAACTAGTGTCTGGGTTGTGTGTCTTGAAAATGATTAATACTTGTGCCAAACATGGACAAACCGCCCTGGCAGTGAAGACCATAATTTGCAAGTCAAAGCTTGTCAACAGGGATAAAAGATATTTAAGTATTAAGTGTCAAAAATCACAACCAAGCTGAACAAGCACTTCAGCAAAAAATAAATAAATAAATAAAAATAAATAAATATTCTGTGCAGTTTGCAAAGCTGCAGTTTATTGCTTGGATAAAATTAATCCAGTATACACACACCTGGCTCAACCTTTACAAAGATCTCAAACTTGAGCCCCTGGCCAATGAAAACATCCTTCACTATTTTTTCTACATCCGGATGCGGATGCCAAGTGTTACTTGTGGCGTTGGGATTTATAACAGTATGAACAGCAGCCATTTTGTGGGGGCAATATGTGCTGAACTGTAAACAGGGTTCACTGTAAACAGGGTTCACTGTAAACAGGGTTCACTGTTTATGTCCTCATTTTCCAAGATGATAATGCCCTTCTATACAGTGTTAACAAATTCATATAACATTTAACAAACAACCAGAATGAAAACTCCTCAGTCACCCAATCTAAATGTAACCTTTATGGACTGTTCTGAGGTGCACACTGTGAGGTAGATTTCTACCTCCATCACTCAGGAAACTGTAAGTCCAACACACACAGTTTAGAACTAATATAAATGCATTATAAAAATGGCTGATGTTGTTTTAGAGGCAAAAGAACAGCCAGTTTCACACTAGTTACTTGACACTAATAGAGGTTGAATAGAAAGGGAAGTAAATCGCATTTATTCATGTCAAAGTAAATTTCAAGTTTTACTTTTAAGTTTTAAGTCATTTAACTCGTCATGGAATCAACCAGTTTGAGTGAATGTATTAAAAAAAGTCTAAAGTGAATTTGATTTCATATTGGACCAATTGTGATTCTCTGAATGAGATGTCAACATCCTGAAAATAATCATTAATCTGCACTAGAATAAACTTTGTTAGGTTGCACACTGACTATAGTAGCAGTGAGCTGATTAGCTTTACAGAAATCATCTTATCATTAATCTATTTTACAATAAATTACTGTCACTGACAAACCTGCTTCCTAAATTTACCACTGAAATATGACTCTAGTCAAAAGATGTGATCTGAATACCTGCCTTTGGTATGTACACTGTGATACCTGTTATAATACTATATGCCATATATAGGACCATAGGTATTGTATAAACAGTGCTTTGTGCATTCATAGTAAATTCTCTAAACAATATGGCACATTCGCTGCTTAGTCTGGGCCTCCAAAACAGGTTTCGTTCCTGAAACTTACACTGTCTGAGTACGTGGAGCAGACACTTTCTTTTCCAAGTTAATTATTCAGACCCAGCTACAGCTGCATGTCAGCGTATATGAGACTTTTGGTGGGGAAACAGTTCTTTCCCAGCTCCAGCAGGTTTGGTGAAGGATCCAATACCAGCCTATGACTAAGCCCTCTGTGCCCCCCACCCCACCCCATCACCGCCACCACCTCCCCCTTCCAGGAGGAACACAGCCCTTCACAAGATGCACTTTCAAACGAACCCTTCATTAACATTGCTAATGCAAACTTTCATCCTTGCTAATTAGAGCTTCTGTGAAGGGAGGCTTGCATTTCAAAAGAGAGAACAAATGAGTGAGCTGAAGCAAGGTCACAGTCCTTGAGCTTCTCAAAGCTCCTACTGTAATGTGTAGCACTCAGTATGCCATCGAAAACTAATGGCGAAACCAATTCAAAGAATTCCACGGCTCTGTTGGAAATTGCAATTGTGTTGGACTACTGTGATGCAGAGAAAAAGCCTGAGAGAACAAGTTTTCATGAATCAAAAAGAAAGACATTTTAAATTCCATTTCTAATGCTTCCATAAACAAACATTTCTCCTTGAGAGTGACTAATGGAATATTAAAATGAGGGAAGGCATCAGTCATTTTCTGATTGGATGCTTGTTTGGGTTCCGTGTCAAAAGCCTCACCAGATGATTGGCCTTTGTTTTTTTGTAACTCACACCTTAAAATACTTTCAAAATATGTGAAGGTTCAGTGGAAGGTTCCTGTCCCCTTTATTTATTCAGCTATAAAATCAGGACAGTGAATTCACAGAGTATTACAACATCCTTTGTCCTCAGTGGGAATAGCAATTTTACATCTTTATTTTACTCTTATATTACAGTGGATTGCACCATAGCCTTGATGGAGACGTACACTGCATTTTCTCTCCAAATAAACGAGAGCACATACAGTAGCTCCACACTCTTATTACATCATTCTGAAAAACCAAAAAAAAATAACAAGAGTACCAAAAACAGTTTTCTACCGAAACCTTTTATTACCAAATATTTAGAAAGTGACTCCCTATGTATTCAGGTGATTGATTTCATCAAGAACATCTTATCAAAAATAAGAATATATCACTACTAATGATATATTTAGAAGCCTGTGAATAATCTCGGTTTTACTGTGTTATTTCTCAAATTCATGGTTGCAGTTCATTGGCTGAAATGCAAGGCACCACCCAGTGAAACTGATGGCACTTACATGTGACACACTAAATCCGTCTGTCTTTGTTTTCCATCTGGGCTCCGTGTGCCAGTGGCAGCTCCATCCACTGGGCTGCACATGTCACGGTTCAGCCATAATCCTGTTTCTCAGAGAAGTTTTCTCACCCATCAATAACTATTCCAACACACCGTTTCCTCATGAATGCATCCAGTGTGAAAGATTTTTTTCTGACCTGTTGGATGGAACACTGTGGCCTCGACACAACTTATAAGTCCTGCGTGTGCTCAGGACCACAAGTCCTGCATATGCATGAGCACATGGGCCCTCCACAGTGTGTCGGAGTCACATACTTGGTCTGTTTCTGACCACAAGGCACAAAATGGTAGCTGGAAATGCATAGAACTGAAAAAATGGCTGACAAAAAAAGCAAAGCTTTTGTATAGCTACAGTATCCTCTCTTACGCAAGAAAGTACTATCAAATAACCCTCTCTGACACCAACTACAGCAAAGCCATGGCTGCAAACCAAAAGCAAGCTGTTAGAACACCATGTCATTGGCTGATGAATTTAATCCTTTAGTGTTTGGAACGGCTGCATTTACACAGGGATTAGCACCTCATTGTCTCCGAGTCTGTTACATTATCTTTCTCTGTTGTTGTAATGAATAATCCATAATAAACCAGGATTTAGATTAATTGCATTTGCTGCTTTGCAATGTCATCTGTTACTGGGGTGGGACTGAGACAGGAAACATTTGTCATTTTGGAGTAATATTATTTATCCTTGTAGTTAATAAATTCATTAAAAAAGATACATTTTCATTTTGTAAGATGAGTCAGTAATATTATAACTGCTATAAAGTACAGCAAAATGTAGATGATTCTTCTGTATATTTGATCAGAAATAAAAACAAGATACAAACTGTAACACCACTGTCACGGTGGCCGCCCAGGCCGCCTCCCCTGTCTCGTGTCTGTGTGGGGGTGTGTTCGGTTGAAGCGCGTGTGTACTTCTGGGTGTTGTGGGTGTGGCGTGTGATTGTTCTTGTAGTTGCTGTTATACGTTTCACCTGTCTTGTTAGGGTGAGCGTATAAAAGCGTGTATGTGTCACACGGTCTTTGTCGATGTCGATGTCTCGATTTGGGAGATCAATGTGTTTTCGCAACATTGATCCGTAGTGAAAACGAAACCGAAAATAAACGTTTTTTTCTTAAACGCACGTTGAGTCCTGTCGGCTTTTTACAGCTCTCCGGGGCTCTCCCGTGACAACCACTTTTTTCTGGCAATGTGTTTTATTCTATAGAAATAACATTCTTAGTCATAAATGGTTGTTAAAATGCCAGCGGTCTGTGATCAGGCTTTTCTAAACCTTTAATTAAAGGGTAAGGAAAAGAAGTCTGAAAAAAATCTAATCTAATCTACTCTAATCCATTTTAAACATTTATTTAATTAAAAAACATTTAAAAAATCTACCTTTTCATATAGGCTACTTTATACATATTTGCTAGTGATGAGATACAATTCTGTACAAGAGTGGTGCTAATCAAAACTGCTCATTAGTGTGGTAACTACTGTGTGCCCTTATGGTGATATTTTGAAGGGCTCTATGATGTAAGTCTATATTATCTAAATAACAAACCAGACCAATGAAATGTATTTACGCAACATGGGCTGACCTATAGCAGCCTATCACCTTCAGCGTTCTGAAGAAGGGACTATGACATTTTTCGTACAGAATTACTGTCTATGTTCGTTCTATCTTAGCTAGCAAAGTTAGAATGGACAAACTTAGAATCCTGAGGACTGCTGTGCTGAGCTGTTTGCATTTAAATTAAGTTTGCATTTAATTTCATTTAAGGAGTGCTCGCTTGACGCTTCGCACGCCATTGAAAACACTGTGCCAAATACCTACAATTAAATAATGACATTAAATGTACAACCGTACCGCCAACTTCCCAAAGATCTGCACTTGAAATGCTAATTTTGGAATTCCCCCTGCTGTGCTGCAGATGAAGGCCACGGATATAACACGGAAAAGATAACTCGTCCTACGTGACCATCTCTGTCCTTTGACGATGTTTTCTGCTGTCTTTTTTGCCGTATAACAGAGTAGAATGAAGTGAGCTGGGAGACATTTTTAACAAATTAAGATTCTGTACAATTCGAAGCGTTTTGTATTTTAGCTATACTTCCTTTCTTCACCAGTAATGACGAGTAAAACTTATAGAGCTTCCATGCATCATCACTACCTTGCAGTAGTAAATGGATACTTGTATTGTATAAATACATGCTTAAAACCTTTGAAGGGAAGTTGGAGACACTTGTCTGATCTGAAAACACATGCAGTGACAACTCTGTGTAGATCGATCACAGTGCAACTGAAACATTTTGCTGGGTTTCACTCTTCCAGAATGTTCTCTGGATATCTGGCCAGATGTTGTGGGAAGTAGGTCATTACCCTCTAATACACCCTGGGCTACTGTAATGGTCTTTATACTGACCTTCCCAAGTCCACAGGTTATTCAAAATTCCACAGCGCATTTAAAATTCTAGAATGTTTATCAGAGCAAAGAGAACTTACCGTAATAACTCTCAAGTCCTTACAATGTCTACTAATTCATCACCGAACTGATTTTAAAGTACTTCTAATTATATATAAACCATTCAGTGGCCTAGGACCAAAATACATCTCTGATCTACTTGAAGAATACAAACCCAATAGGCTTTTCATATCGCTAGGAATCAGTTGTGCCTAGAATCAGAATAAACAAGGTGAGTCTTCCTTCAGTCATTACGCTGTCAAAAGCCAGATCTGCCTTCCTGCTGATGTTGGAAATGCCCCAAGTGTTGCCATTTCACGTCCAAATTGAAAATGTTCTTGTTTTCTCTTAAACCTTTTTTTTTTATTATTATTTTTAGCACTGCAATTCAGTTTCATGCGTTACTCTTCCAGCAGTATCAGGTAATGCTTATGTTCTTGATTGTGTCTGCATGTTTGTGTAAAACCTTCTAATTGTTGGTGTGAATGACAGGTGGCCTAAAACTCAGCTCCCTTGCTTCACCTCCATGTTAAATTTAGCTCCATTACAGTACACTGTTCGGTTTAGTAGATCATAAAGCTCAAAGAATTGTCTGTTCCTAGTAAGCAAAAAATTGTAATAAGCAAGTAAACAGATGTTAATATTACCACTAGTTTTCATGTTCAGAATATGCTTACCCATGTTCTAGAACATCTTAATAGGACAGATCAGAACAGACAGTAAAGGAGAGAGCATCTCCATGACTCCACGTTAACTGCTTGACGTTCAGTAGTACGGGGTTGAAAGACAAACACATACACACACACACACACACACACACAAACAGAGCTCTTTCTGAGGTGTCCAGCACAAGGGCTTCCTCGTTGCATGGACTCCTAATGAGTGTGCCTCCTGCCTCAGGCTAACATTTGTGAGGCTTGTTAGAGAGGTTTGGTGGAACCGGATATCATCTCCACTCCACGCTTCCTTTGTAGGATTTGTTGGGCATCATACTGCAAATGCCAACTGAAATTTAATCTCAGGTTTTGTGTTAAAGCTGCAGTCCCTGTACACTGTTTACATCATTTGTCAAATCTAAGTTAATCACATACGCATTCTTATTTAAATCAAGTAAACAGCTTTGCCACAAAGCAAATTAAGACATCAAAGTCATTCCTGCTTTAACCCCTATGAACCTACTTTAGAAGTGGCTGGAGCAATAGGAGTGACTGCTAAAAGCACCAGTCATAGAGAATTTATCTGTGGGTACGCCTCTGAAGCCAACCACTGGCACACGAATCTAAATATACTGTATTCCAGAGGTGATGAAGGCTTTGGGTACAGTTCCCCAGTGCCTTTGTTCACTTTGGAAGTGTTTTTACTTAAAGACTTTTCACTTATTCTTGGATGACCTGAGCTGACTGTTCTGATTTGAGGTCTCTCATTGGGGAACCATCTGTTCTCGGTGGGTGTGCCGCGACTGAACGCGTGACCCTCTCAGCTGCTTGTGCATATATTAAGGATAGCTCAGACAGTCTCTCAGTGCAGGGATTTGCATTAAGGTGGGCTCGTCAGTGCGCAGGCCTGACATCCCACCCTAGTTTCCTGTCTGCTGCGTAACCGTGGAGATTCACAAGTCTCTGCCACTGATGGCATCACTCTGCACTGTTTAATTTACGTCCTTCTCCATCCTTCTGCATCATAAAGAACTCTTTTCTTTTGTGGGTATCTCTGAGCTCCCGAGACTGAAGATGAACCCTCTCCTCCATGATGCCCTTCTCATCATATGTGTCACAGCAGTGGGTAGAAGCATGAATACAAATCACAGGCCATCAAGCGTGGAGACAGGGGTCATGCCCTCTACGAAACGTACATTAACATTGACTTTGTGCAGAGGCGACATAGAGGAGAGGGGAGATCTAAATTTATGGCCTGCATTCACCCGTTTACATAATGGTTTTGATACCAAAGACAAGGATAGAGAGAGCGAGAGAGAGAGAGAAAGGTTCCACACAGTTAGTTTTGCATTATGACATTTAAAAACATTTCAGGATTCCGTCTGCGTTCAAATTCACTGACATTCAGACAGACATTACACACCTCAAACCAGGCAGTTCTCTGTTTGTTTGTCCACGGAAACCAGGATTCGCGCTAATTAGTGCACTGTATCCTTGTGTCAGGTAGGACGCTAAGAGTAATTAAAGTGAAATACTGGGCAGAGGCAAATGAATCCTGGGCATCCTTCTCTGCTTCAGACCACTTCACGCTCGTTCCCAGTGAAACAGGCTCAATTAATAACCCCCGGCAACAGCCAATACAAATGCATCCTTGCTTCCTTGGAATGCCAAGAAGAAAACACAAGCAGGGATAAGAGTGCAATACCAACTTTCAGGTAAGCGGGACCATATGGTCCTGCATATTTCAGAATAGGACAGCCCTCCTCCAAGGACAAAACAGCAAACAACACTTCCACTAAAGCCTTTCTCACGGCAAGGCAGACCGAACAAAAAGAGTGTGGCCAATCAACATGTAACTCTGATGGGTTGTATTTATTGATTTAATGTCAGCTTGTCTGTTTGGAGCATCACTGACTGAGGAATGTGCCTCTCTCTAATTACTAGAATGTGCAGTACAGCAGTGCTTCGAGCGAACAGCATGTCCAGTACCCTATTCCAGGCTCACAGGGTCCACTGTCACAGTGTCCACTGTGTCTATAAAAGAGTAGTGGAGTTCTGTGGTTTGAGAACATGTTTATTATTAATGTGTCAGCTCAGGATGTATTTATTTTTTCTCATAATATTCTGCAAGCAGTGTCAGTTAAGGACACCACCAGCTCCTCATGCTATTGTACACACACACACACACACACACACACACACACACACACACACACACACACACACACACACATGGTGTGACAGAGTGCTTCACTCTTTCTGTCCAACAGGGTCTAAGTAAGAAGGTCGGG
>JAOXYF010000013.1:3074586-3095811 GCA_028565775.1 Sternarchorhynchus goeldii | reverse complement strand
TATTAGATCCATGATTCTTTATTAGATCCATGATTCAAGAAACGTGAACTTTGGGTGATGCTTTATTAGATCCATGAGAAAACACTGATCCAGGTGAATTTTGGAGAATCTGTTCCTGTTCTGACTTCTGAAAAATGACTGATGAAAAATCATAATTCACAGATATAGGTGGAAGAAAATTCTTCAGAAAGCAACATTATAATCATTCTTGTTCAAATCATTCGAGTGTGAATCAGGAAATCCTGTTTGTCCACATGTCACACTAACATCCTTGTGTTGCCGAATTTGATTTGGAACTTTCCAAGATTTCCAGTTGGAGAGATGCTTTGTGCAGAGATGGAAGTAACCTTCTGGCCCCAACAGTCATCTGTGAGGATGATCTGGCCATCTGCAAAAACGGATGTTGTAGACACAAGAGGATTTCACTTGTGAGATGGAAATTCTTGAATTGCTTTTTGAAATGTATTAAGCTTGTCACAAATACATGCATCATGGAATCTTCCTGTATTTTGTTTCTCTTGTTTTTCTCTAGAAATTTCTGTAAAAAGCTACAACCAGATACACTAAAGATGTGATGAATTACTAGAATGCCATCTAATGTCCTCAAATAGATTAAATACATCAAAAGTGGTCCATTGTGATAGAATGGATTTTTTTTTAAAGATTCCATTCTTCTTTTGGTTTGAGCACTTCAATGAAGCATTGAGTGGGATTGTTATAGTAATTGTTAAAGTGAACAGAGTAATTACATGGAGTCATTACTCCATGTAATTACTAGTTTCATTGGAAGAACACGGAAACTTGCGAATGATTGAGAGTCCTACCATTGGTGATATTTTATGAAACTCCATGCAGGGACCATGCTCACAACTGTGGCAATAGGATTCATAACATACACATCACATGGTGAGCTTTGGTGAGAAGTTTATTTACATGTTACTATTACATTTACCGGCCATGTTTGAAGGGAGGGGCTACTATTTCTGAGTAAGAGCAAGAAGCTACAATCTTCCAACATATCAGTTATAGGCTTTTTAGATACCACATCCTCACAGGACACTTTGCAATTTGACTTCAATGTACCATATATCTCAAAAGGATCAAGTGCTCACAGAAATAGGAAACACACAGGTAGACGTGGCGAACACTCTCTCTATCTTCAACCTGCATAGTCCCCTATGATTTCAGCCATAAATTACTCCTGTCCTGAAAGGAGCTACAGCAACATCAAAACACAGATCCTCAGGTTTAAAAAACAACAACAACAACAACAAAAAGACATTCTGCCCTGAAGCATCGGACGTAGTAAACAGCAAATACGAGACACAGATGCATGCTGTCAAAGAGCTTATCCACATGTATTGGATCACTGGTACTTTTGTCTATCACTGGCGTTGTAGGTAGCTTTGTGCATTTGCAGTGCTTGGACAGTCAGAACTAGACTAGCCTAGACCTCTTTTCATCCTTCTGCCATTCTGTATTTTGTTCCTTTTTTGTACTGTATTGTAAGGTTGGCCATCTATAATTTATCATGTTTTAATAATTCCTCTCTATTAATCATTTACTAATAGAAATGAATGCAGTGGATGAAGCCTTGAATCTTAAATACTGAATCTTTCAGTCAGTTCCATAGAATGAGAGAAAATGACATAATAGTGACACTACTGATGGTGCATTCCAACCATCTGATTGGCTACATAATGGAAAGAAGCTGAAACAAGGCTCTTTTCAGAACTCAGTAGGAGTAGCATCTGTGCCAAAAAGAGATTATCAAAGCATTTAATAAAATATATGTATATATATTCATCTCAATATCTCTCACTTTTATACCAGTTCGTTCTTTTTGTGTGTGGTAACCACCATGATACTGAAAAGGCAGACTTTCCTACAGGCTCTAATAATACCGGGGATCAGGTTCATTAAAAAATAAATATATATATACAAATATATAAGACAGACCTTGTAGGCAGCCAGACGTTTGCACTCCTAAACGATTATAGAAGATGAAAATGCACAGCTCTGCTTCACAGTGATTTCATGCTGGGCTGTGACCTCTGCTGTTCACTCTACACAAAATCCTTCATCTGGCGAGAACGACGTGGCAAACTGCATATCACAAGAGGGATTCAAAGACATTCAAAGGCAGCCATGCTAGCTGGAGAATGTGAAACAGTTGAAAAAGTATCCAGCACCAACCTTGTCCCAGCAATACAAATGACGACTTCTAAAATTAAGTTTGTAGCTATTTTTTTTGCATTACTGTGTAAGTACAATACCTTGACATCTGAAAAGAACTTGAAGGCATCTAGCAGCGTGCCGACTGACATTCATGAGAGATTCATGACCTTCTGTGTATCAGAAGGTCAGCACACAGATTCACGAGCTTCACTGTGTCTCACAAGTTTGACCTTTTGTCATTTGTAGACGTTCTTGGTAAATGCTGGTACTTGGAAGTGTGTAAATCATGTATTTGCTAATATGATGTTAATATTATGGCCTGTTCTGTTATATATGTTGTCATTGACTATAGTACATGTCCATTGACTATAGTACATGTCCTGGACTGCGTTGCTAGCTAACAAATACAGATATCTTAGAAAGTAACACACCCCTTCTTTCTCTGTCTCTCTTTTTTTTCGTTGTGTGTGCATGTGTGTGTGTGTGTGTGTGCGTGTGTGTGTGTGTGTGAGAGAGAGAGAAGCCAAAGAGATAATGAGTGAATTTTACATTTGGGGCAGCCATCACATTTTCCATCAGTGCTGGATGATACATTTAGGTCATTTGAACTCAATCATTAAAGCTTGAAACAAAGCCTGGCCATTCCTGCTTTAATATCACAAGGCAGAGGTACGAGACAAAAGGAATGAAACTGAGTCGGTGTGTGGGAACCTGCTCCTCCACACGAGGCCACAACCTCTAGAACAGTCAATAGGTGAAGCAGAGGAGAATTAAGAAAGCTTGTTCTTGCTATTCCAGCTCTTAACTACAGTATTAACATTTCAAACACATTTTTCTCAAACTGCTGCAAGCTTGGAAACGACACGTTCAGCACCATAACCGTGCCTTCCTCCCCTGCTGCATAAAGCAACAGAACAGACATGCTCTTGTTGACATATTTATTTGCATATAGGATGCATTTTTCCATGAAACTGCATTCACCCCTAGACAACTTAATCACTCATTACTATTGCCAGGACATGAGTTAATTGTATTCTTTAATGTTTCAGTTATGCCTATCTTTTGGGGGGGTGGTCTTATTTTTTGCATCAATATTGTTGAGTGCCTGTTGGTTCCAAACCTGTGTTCTGCTGCTACAGCATGACAGAGTCGCTAATCAGGCACAAATCAGGAATAAACCAGCTCGTGTTTCGTTCGACGGACTCTTCATCTGCTGTGTCCGTGAATCAGCACTGTAGCTGGGCCAACAGAGCCCTCCTGAACAAGCCCACTCAATCGGCTGGCCCGGTGGCCACCACTGCAGAAGACTACGATAATGACTCATTGCATTTGCACAGAGCTTACCAATTAAACCATGACCAACTCCACTCTGGTAGTCCCTGCAGAACCTCCCCCCACCCCCCAGCCAAACGCATTTCTCAAGGACTTCCAGTATCAGATGGCATGAGGCTCATCTGCGGCTCGTACGTTTCAGTAGTGCGTGCCCGGGTTCTGCCCCCCACAGCGGTGATGATTTTTTCTTCTCCATCAGATATCAGCTACTTCGCAGTTTGGCAATGTTGATCCAAACAGTTATGCTTGTGACGGCCATTTCCCTTGACTTTGTTTACGTGCAGGACACCTCAGTGTCTGCTGTTAACACACACTCCTGAGCCCGCCAGTGTCTGTATTGGAGCAAGCTTAATTACAATGTTACGTTAGAGGGATTGGTGCTTTAGACGAGTGAATCATTGTAGCCCGTAGCACTGGTGAGGTGTGAAAATTGCTCTTCTTTAAAGTCTCAGTTCTGTATCTGTAATTATCGCTTCCCTTGCGAGCACTAATGTTTCTAATTAGTCAGTCTTGCATTTTCTGCCTCATTACGGTTATTGAACGCAGTGTGTACAGCCGGCATGATGTTGCACTCTAGATGTGCAGTTATCCTCTGCATCCATGTCCTTGTGCTAGTGTTGACACACAGTCATTTAGTAATGGATGTAGTGTATGATATATAAGACAATGTGAAATACAGTGGTGCTTTAGAATTTGCCTGTATTCTGCATAAATATACCCCAAAGCATCTTAAGAATTTCCTAAAAGTTTGATTTATTAAAAAAAACGAATATACAAAATGAGACCAAATAATATACTTGGTATTTCATTTTTTGAAGAAACGATCCAATATTGCAAATCTTTGAGTGGCAAAAACATGTGAACTTCATGGATTAGCAGTTCATTTGAAGGTAAAATTAGAGACAAATGTATTCAGTCACTGGAATGACAGTCAGGTCTGAGTGGGCGCACTGTTTTATTCAAAGAACAGGCATTTATCAGTGATCTTCACAACAAACATTTGTTGAGGTGTATCACAGCACAAAGATGTCAGAGGACCTCAGAAAAAGAGCTTCTTACGCTCACCAGACTGGAAAAGGTTATGAAACCATTTCTAAAGAGTTTGGACTCCTCCAATCCACACTCAGACAGACTGTGTACAAGCAGAACAGATTCAAGGCTATCTTTTCCCTACCCAGGAGAAGCTGGCTAACAGAGGTCACTCCAAGGTCAAGGCATGTTGTAGTCCGTGAGGTCACAAAGGAACCCTGGGTAACTTCTAAACAACTAAAGCTCAAGATACTCCAAGCTAGTACACAAAAGCATGATCAACAGTCACAATAATCATTCAGTTGCAGTTATTACAAGTGAGTTGGACCAGATGCTGAAAGGAGAAGTTTGTATTTTGCCATATGATAAGTAATATAAGTAATATTGGATTACTTTCCTCAATAGATAAATGACCAAGTATGTTTCTATCTCATTCATTTATTTGGTTTCTCTTCTTCTACTTTTAGGAGGTCTGATAATGTTTTAAATTATATTTATCCAGAAATACAGAAGACTCTAAATGGTTCACAAACTTTGAAGCACCACTGCGAGACACTGAAACACTGCTTGGTGTGGTGCACTGACTCTGTGATGTACCCACTGCAGTGGCCTGTGCTCTTGTGTCTGGGTATAATCTCTCCAACAGTCCCTTACTGATCAGCCAGGTGGAAATCTTAATACCACCTCAAGGACCACCAGTATGAATTAGAAACAGGAAATAAGGAGGGAGGGGTTTGGAACAAGGGACATAAAAGGAGAAAGTTTGACTAAACCATGCTTTTGCAGAACTAGGTCATGAGGATGCAGCTGCACGTTACTGCTTGCGTAATATGTAGCGTTCTGGCTCAATTAGCAGGAACAGACATCTGCGATGGGACCCTCCGGACCTCGGCGAGGCCTGCACTGCGCCGCGTTTGCAGGTGCGCAGTTCCCTTCACTCTCTGTGGGCCATGTGTTACTCATTAATGCACAAATTCCTCATAATCTGAGCGATAACACCGACGGTGAAATGTTGAGGTGGCGTCTTATGGTTCATAATTAAACAAAGGATTAAATTATTCAATCACAGCAAACACGGGGAGAAGTTGAAGTTCTTTTGATTTTTGGCAATAACTCCATGTCCTATGCTCCATCCTTGCAAAAACTTGACCCTGACAAATCAGGTGAGTTCTCAAAGGAATCCGGTACACACTGGCACAACACCTCCATGTAATCTGCAGTGCAAAAATGCAAGGGATTTTAAAGATGCGGTATGTCGCAAAAGAAGACAAACATTCTCAGCAGTAGACTGCGTTTTGCTTACGGCGTACTGCAGTTTACGATCAGCTCGTGGAATAACCCACTGTGTAAAAAAGTCCCGTTACAGCGGGGGAAGGCCACCAGTGTGTGCAGCATTTCATTTTCAATACGTCTCGTGAATGTTTCGTCAAATTGGTTCAAAATTGCGTGAAATTCAGCAGAATACACATAACTCATAACAGTGCCCATTCAAGACCAGGAAGACTCATTTGAACTCAATTCTCTACATTTCTCTTTAATTTCTCGGTATTGTCTTTATGATTCCTCGTCTTTCTGCAGGTATCATAAAGAGGGCGCTGCATGAGACGGCGAACGTTTCAGAGGCAAACATTTTTCACACGCAGACACGGACCTTTTCCCTTTCGTTTATATCTAATGAATTTCGCTTTACCTTGTGTGCAGTAAATAACGTGCGTTTCTGAATCTGTTCTGTGAGAGATTCGCAGAGCTGGAGCAACGATCAGTCAGCGAAGCGGGGATAAACTATGGATTACGTCTGTCTAAGGCCTTCTCCTACAATCTCCTTATGCGATCTTCATGGGAGACTGGGGTAGGCTCAGTGTAGAGTCCTGTGTGGTGGAGAGAAGGCTGCTGCGAGCCTTTGATGAGATCGAAGAGCTGAACAGCCCTTACGTCTCCGGCTGCGGCCGCCGCTTTCAGGCGCCGAGATGAGACGGTGAAGCCCGCCGAAGTGACAGTTAGTCGGGGGAAAAGGTTTTTCCGTGTCCTCGAACTGAGAGAGAGAAAGAGAGAGAGAGATTCTCTTGATGACTTGGAAAAAAACGCACACAAGCACCACCCAAACGCGACGCATAATGCTCTGATGTGTTTGTCAGTGTTGCTGGTGTCGTTTCAAGTCAGTGTTTTGATGTGCTTGAGATGTACTTTGAAATGATTCGGGAAAAGGAAAATGATTCTGAGAGGTTGAAAGCTTTCTGTCTAAGATGCATCGCATTATTTGAGGTAAAACTCATTAAAAAGCGACTGTGAAATATGTTGAGTTCTGAAAAAATTAAATCTAAAAACAACACAAAGCAACCATAAGGTCAGTAAAAGTAAAAATAGAAACCCAGTTATCTTGAAAAATCAAATAAGGAAAAAAGGTCAGGTTTTGAATGCATTAAACCTAGTCAGCAAGTCTTAATCGTGTCTCTCTTTGTCTACGTCAGAAGCCAGTTTATCTCCTACCTATATATACACACATATTAAGTACAAAGATTCCTTTGCTGTTCTGTATCATAGCAGCAGTGGAAATAGTCTTTCTGTCTTTGACTTGCATGAGCGTAAACTTTTTTAAACTATAAAATCTGGTAAGCTTTTTTAAACTATTAAACCTGAAAAGTCCATAACATGCAAATAACCAGGGTTTATTATAGGTATACAAGTATCTGTATTTTATATGATACTACATTCGGACTGCTTTATTCTTACATTATGTACGTACAGAACATCAAACAGGTTCGGACATGATTGTTTTTTGTTTGTTTACTGTTCTATTACGCCCCAGACTGAGCAGAGTTATGGTGGGAGTAGGATAAATTATCTGGGTATCAGCCTTCTCCTTTCATTTGTCTCCTGTCAGTCCCCAGCGGAGTACCCTGTACCACCTCACTGCCCCCACTGCGCAAACACACACACATGCAGCCGTGAACACACACACACACACACACACACACACACACACACACACACACACACACATGCATGCATGCACTCCAGGACGTTTGTCATCGATGTACCGCAAAATATCAGGGTCATTTCTGTTGTCGCTCTGTCTGGGACGATCCAGGTTATGCTCATCCCTGCCCTAATGGAAGATCTGAGGAGCTCCGTCCTGAGACACAGCCACCTCCGGCATCTTCCAGCTCCCACGGCACCGTGATTTATCACCAACAACGTTAACCTTCCACTTCAAATAAACTAATAACCTCTGCTGAATAAACCCCGCCTCAAAGTAGATAAAATGTCTTGCCTGTCAGATTGCACTTCCACACCTGCCAGAATATTGCACATGCAAATTTATCACCCGCAAATAAAAGCAGGAAATGGAGGGAAAAGCTATGTAGACCATACGGATATTTCTGCATAGTCTCTCTCTCTCTCTCTTTTTTTTTTTTTTCAGTGTATTGAAGATGATATTTAACTCTTTTTTTTCTACATAGCTATACGGTAATTGAAAGTGAGAGGTGTGAAAGACTGGTATTGGAGTTAACACCTCAAAGCATTATACTGATGAAAGGTTATGGTGGTATCGCAAATTCAGTTCAACTGCAGAGTTTAGCGGATTCCATGCATGGGTGCCTCTCGATCAGGTTGTAAAAGAAAATTACCTGGCCGGCGAGGCCGTTAAGGAAGTGCAGCAAAGACTAAACAGCAAAACGATATGTTTACTGACACACTGTCATATGGAGAGACCTTATGGAAAGTTAATTCTCTTCGGTCTCATCTGTTGCATGTTGGGCCGTTACCTTAAAAATACGAGCAAATGCTAGACAGAGCTCAAGCACTGGGGCGAAAGAGAGCCAAGACAAATACATTTTTAGAGCTTCTGTCATGAGTTCACTATGCCTTTCCGACAGAGGTCACGGAGAGGCACCAACATTTCTTCCGTGAAAGTTTTGAATTGGCTTAATGGAATGTAACAGTGGCATTTCGGTCCAATTTCAGTAGAAAACCTTTCACAGAGAAAGCATGAGGCCGCTTCCTGTTCTTTCTGTTCTTTGAACAAATGCCGCTTGCATGGCTGACGGTAGCGAACATGCAAGTTTAACTAAGACCGGAGGGGATCAATACTAAACACTGATGGAGTTAGACAGGTTTAAACATGGAAATTAAAAACAACTTTATTTATCCTGCCAATGTTTGTCAGCTCCTTCAAACATTTCCAGTCAGCTTTGCCAAAACCAGCTTGTCGTCTATTCACTGCAAGACCCCGTTAAACGCTGTTTGATAGAAATATAGTCCAATTAATGACTAAAGCGTCTCAAAAAATCAAAGAGAGGCTATCAGGGGATCTTACCTCTCTATGAGAAAACCATCTAGATCTGTTTTCATTTATGTACCCCATAGCTGTTGTATTTCACTCATCTAATTAGACATGAAATGAAACGGTTCCTGGCTAAAGTTAAAGGACATTGTCCAGTAGTCACACGTCTGTCACAAATGAAAATAACATGAGGAGCATATAGACATCTACTTGGACACAGCACTGGAATAAGCAGTGGAGGTCATTTCTAGAGTCAAGATGGCCATTCTGTTTGTTCTGTTTGTTTCTGATGAGAGCATGACTATTTGTGGGACCCTGGGCTTCATTATGGGTTAGATCATTTTCCTTGCAATACCCTGTTTCCATTCTTCCATTGGTTCTTCTACAAATCAAATATGGAGATGAATAAGAAGCTGAATCCATGCTGAAGGTCTGTTTATGGCGAGAGCGGTATGATGTGCTGACTGGTGATACAGTTGGGGGTCTCACTGAAGAGAGAAGTACTACCAGGCAGATCTAAGATTGGGAAGAAATAAACTGTAATCATGTTATTTACCTTGAGTCTTAGAGCTGGGATAAGCACACAGAGGGGACAAAACACACAGAAAGCTACACCGACAAATCAAACCCCCTCATGGTAAAATGCACAGCTTTAAAATGCACGCGGTTTTTATACTATAAATATGCATAAATGCATAAATGAGGTCCATGGTCTGCTCAGAGGAAGCTTCACCTCCGAAACATTACACACCTGACATCTAACGCACACCTGCAGTTTTGATGGCTCGCAAAATGCGCCGCATCACACATTTCTGACTTTGAAAGGTTACTTGTGCTGACGGTGGAACAACAGAGCAGGCAGAAGGCATGACTCATTAGTGGGATGAGCAGGCAGGAGAACATGAAGCTGGTCTAATGAAGTCTGAGCCAAATCCGTTCTGCTGTTTGATAGATTCCTCAGTAGTATCCAGTCTACTCACACAGCAGAATATAGGAATTTAAGAGCATTAATGTTTTTGTCACCATGTTTTTGCTCTGCTTTATTCTCAGACTTCTTTCAGCTCATGTTAGCCAAAACACTTTGGAAATGGTCCCAAGCCAAACTATAACTGAAAATACCACATGCTCAAAAATGGTAATGCTTGTAATAAATTCCACTGCATTTGATTTGATTTGTAGGCAGCTTTTGGTTTAATATGATTTAAGCAACCATGTGCCTAATCAAACAGTGGTGGTGGAGTTACAAAAACACTGAAGTACAGTTGTGTGTTTGATGGGCATTTAATATTGGTGTGAAGTGAAAAATTTTTGCTTCTTGCTCAAAGTTCCTCAAAGTCCTTGAGACGACCTGTTTAAATTCATGCAACCTTAAGCTTCAGTTGTGCTTGTTTACCATTCAACTCAACTGCAAGGCCAGATAATGCAATTGCTCTCAAAGAATAGATAAACAGACAGACAGACAGACAGACAGGTAGACAGATAGATAGATAGATAGATAGATAGATAGATAGATAGATAGATAGATAGATAGATAGATAGATAGATACTTCATTGATTCCAAAGGAAAATTCAAGAATGTCACATGCATAAGTTTTTCTTGAGAGCTGAGCCATGAAGAGCCTGAAGAGCACTGAAAGCCCTATCCAGCAGCATCTTCTAGCATTTGGTCTGACAATATATTTGGCCATCAAACTACTTCTTCCAAGCCTGGGTGTCATATTCTGTTCAGGATCAGCATTTGCTTTCAGTAAAAAAAAAAAAAAAGAAACTTATTATTCATAGTGCTGCTCCCTGTGGTTGACTGGATGTTTGGAACATGGAAGCTTTTTACATTTAATATTCATATTCACTTCAGCATTAAAACACTCCATGAATAACCTCATGAACTCGCAGCCCTGTAAAAATGTTTAGTGGTCAGATACTTTTGAGGCTCCACCGGAAGACACAACAGTGGTAAGAACCCCCAGGCCCATCATAGCTTCACACTCAACAGTTTCTTACTGGGGGCAAGAGCCCACAACAACTTTGGTGTGGCTACACAAGACTCCTTCCACTAACGAATGAGTTTTTACAGAATAATTAAAATGAAGTGCCTGATCGATGGCTCTGATTGTGTGTTTGATAGAGATGATCTCCTGGGGCGGTTGGGGGTGTCTTGCAGAAACCTCTTTACCTCAGGTATTAATTAATTCATAGATTTTCTGCCACCCCCAGCTACAGTATAAAAAAACCCAATAATGCTTTCAAGTACAGTATTTTACATGTTAATCGATCTCCAAGTGTTAAAACTTGGCTTGTTCAGCACAACATCGAACTTTGGAGTAAGAAAGTTTTCACATTAGATGGGACCGTTTAAAGCAAGTGCTTCGATTTTTTTTTTTTTTCACCAGAGGCAGTACAGCAGGAAGGCGTCTTGCCTGGTGTGGTGTGGGTTGCACCACAGCTGAGGATCACCACTATTTATTACAGTTGCTGTGACTATACAATGTAGCATTATGCTGAAACTAAGGTACATTTTTAGTCTTGCAACTAAAAATGCATAGTGTAGCAAAAATTTGTTTTTGTTTTAGGGTATCCGCTATATTATGCGTTTTGATTGTTACATATTATGTAAATGATCATTGTGAGATATTAACAATGGTTTACATCTCCATACTCCAGAACAGGAGATATGAGTTAAAACAAAGACTATGAGGATGCAGAGTAGAATCCTTAATTCTATAGTATTTATGTTCACAGCTTCATATCTGCCCTACTGATGCATGTCCAGCTATCAGGGTTTTCTTTTCAGTTCCCATGGGGAAACTCTTTGCCTTCAATCTTATCTTCAGCCAATAAAACACAGGATTTAAGTCAAATGATCAATGTGGCCATCAGAGAACATCACACATTTTGGCCCAGAAATTCTCTATAGTTGCTTTAGCAGTATATTTCTAGTTACTTGGCTTTGTACCACGAGAAGTGGCATCAGATAGTTTGTTTAAGTAGCTTTGCACATTTCAGAATTCATCCTCCTGCTTCCTTCTGTAACTCCACCATCAGTGAAGACTGAGAAGCTCATGTCATGGGCAGTCATACTTGCTCAGTGTTTCACCAATGAGGTCTTATGTTTTGGATTATGCTTCTTAACAACGTGCCAAACAGTTTTTACGTCTCACTGTCTGTAATTTATTTCTTCTCATTTTTCATACCCCCAACATCACAAAGACAGAGAAAGCCTTGAGAGTTGTACTTAGATTCCAGCATTTCTCAGCAGCTCTGTAGATGGTCAAATATTAGAAGTCTGGAGGACTGATTGGGGAATTTGAAAATCTGGGAATCTGGGAGGGTGATCTGGGAGAGTGATACTGAGATCCCACAATGCCATTGCTTCTAATCGGAACATTAGTCAGACATCTAATCAGGGCGACAGGCAAGCTGCTCGCAGCTACAGAGAAAAACAAGCAGGAGAAGATTGATAAAGATGCCTTCTCACATCCGGACCATCAGTCTTTGTTTTCTCTTCGCTTCTGCAGTCACGACCGCACATCCTGCATGTATGTGTCTGGTTGCTGCCCTACAGTTTACAACATGTTAGGTGTTATATCTGGAGCTGAGGGCACTTGGGGATAAGACAAGAGAAGAGGCTTGATCTGCAGAATGCTGAGTAGTTATATCTGAAGTGGATCTACAAGTAGAATGTCCACCCTTGTGACCTCAGGCTAATCCCATCCGTGCACATTTAAGTGATGCTGTTTGGGGCTGGAATTTCCTGGCTGTCCCTTTAAGTGCACATATATATATTTTTTACAGTGTAAAAGGTCATCAGCATTTATGAGCGTTACTGTTTTTTCTGAGCCAAAGTGCTGGTCATGCATCAATGAGCAAACCAAAGTAATCAAGCAATCTTCATCAGCGACGGCCTTTACCTTATACAGCAGCTCTTTAAACATCTTTCTATGTGACCAAAGTCATATTTAGCCACATCACAGCCAAAATCAGACCCAAAATCCTCTTCTGAAGGTGACTAACAGGATGTCTCCATTGACCATACCATATATGACCGTATATGCTGAAAGGAAATTAGCACAAGTGCATGAGAGTCTGTTCAGGAGCCTTCATTATAATCTGCGATTCTCCACCTACCTATGCTGTTTATCACATGCTGATTTATGTCATCTGAATTGCCTCTTCGCCAAGCTACTCTTTTTAACTGGATGTAAAAGCCTTGGGCCCTGCTGCATAATTCATTAGTTCTGTGATTAGCTTAAAGAGCTACACCGTGATGAGATACCACACTGTGTTGAAGCACAGAACAGTCAGTGATGCCACAGGAGCAAGCTTGCTTCAGGTCATCTTGAGTAAGAGCTTCCTGTGGACTGAACCTGTATTGCTGTTAGATGTATTCAAACATCTTTGTATGGTCCAGGTAAAACTGACAGTGCAAGGCATATATCATCCGTTTCACTTGTTCTAATTCAGTTTTTCTTTTGAAGGAGGGCGTAAACTCTAATCAGTTGTGAGTAACAGCCTTATTAACCTGCTCTCAGTCGGATTGGTACACAAGTCATCAATTTGCTCCCTGAAAACTTGCTTTAAGTTCCTCATCCATCTTTGTCGACTGCAATCAGAGACTTCATCACTCAGGCTGGCAAGGCAAGCGAACAGGAGCTGCCTGGTGATCCGTAAGCCTTTCTCCCCTCCCCCCCCCCTCTCTCTCTCTCACTCTCTCTCAATCCCTCTCTTCTGCCAGGCCTGGCCATGCGCCACCCTGACCTGCTACGTTCTGTCCGAGGGGGGCATCTCTGGAAGTTTGCTCAGAGTGATACTTGCAGTGGCACAGCATTCCACAAAAGCCAGCATCTCCTGTGGGCGTGGCCAGTCTGAGGACGGGCACTGCCAGCAAGACAACCATTACTAAGACTTGGCATCTGAAGATTGTAAACATGGCAAATCCCTCAGGCTGACACTCTTCCTAATAATTTTTTAAAATGTCTTTAATTATCTTTTTAATGAGGCATCATTCTTTAATATACTGGTGTAAACAGAATGGCTTTTGGAAAGAGGATGCTTGCGTGCTTAGCCAATAAAAAACTAACTGCGTTATATATCCTGTATATATATTTTGTAACAACATCCTCTCTGCCCTCTTCACCCTAGACCACATGGTGTAGTTTGCCAGTTTGTGTCTGTTTGTGTCTTGTCGTCATGTGCTCCTGCGTGTTTTCCCTTCTCATGATTCCACGTCACCTCTATTGTCTTGTTCCTGGTTTCACCTGGTCCCTCGTTAGCTTCACAATTAGCGAGTATGTATTTAAACCCCTGCGTGCGTGAAGGACTTGTCCATGATGGCTAGGCCTGTCTGCTGTGTTCTGTGAGTTTGCCAAACTCTTTGCTATTGTGTGTTATCTTTTTGTTCCCCTTCATTGTTTTAATTAAAAATTGCTTTTATTTCCAGCCTATATGTATAGAGAGAGAGAGAGAGGGAGCTATTTCATCTAACATTAATTGCGTTCAGAGTAACAGTTTACAAACAGCATCACTACAACTATGCACTTATAATACTAGCTAAATAATCAAATGGATTTAACCAAAAACAGTAACAGAAATTAGCAGCACCTTCTTTCAAACGAAACACCAAATTCCCACCTACGCAGGTTGTTTAGAGGTAGAACAGAGCAGAAAAGATTTTTTAGACATATTTGTTATTACCTTCTTGCAGAAGATTACAAAAAACAATGGCTGCAGTTTGAAGGTTTTGTTTCACAGTATTAAATGAGTTCAGTAGAGGCCTGCCAGTTTTCTAGTTCCTTCTCTTTGTGATTGTATCAATATTGGAGCTGTCCGTGGTGCTGAACTCTAATTTTCACAAAAGTGGACAGAATGCTCTCAACTTCACCTAACACTGTTTGTTTCTCCCTAAACTCTTATACTGACTGCTCCCAGTTTTAGGTGTTGTTGAGGTTTTTTGTTTTTTTGACTTTGCACTTCTGTCTAAACCACCTACAACCTACTTGATTGTTCAGAACCTCTCTTTCAGTACACAGTGCAACAACAGAGAAATAAAACTCAGGGCTGCTGCAAAGGCCAATTTATGCTGCAACTGGCTCCGGAGACTTTAAGCTTTGGGAATAAATGAGCTAAATTGATCAGAGATGCAGTTTCCTTTAGTAACAAGGAATCTCAGGACTCCCTGTGGAGATCCAAGCCCAGACTACATTCAGGCTGGGCTACACAAACCCACAATGAGATCCACTGGGACTGCCTCTGCAGAGGGGCTGACGGTGGTGCAATCAGCCACAAAGGGTTCATATCAGAGACCAATTAGGGACAAAGCCTGGCCAGGTGGAAAGTGGGTGAGCTGACAATGTTATAACCTTTTCTCCATTGTGAAAACTTATTTTGGGCCTTTCTTTTTTTTTCATTATGGCCATGGAAATTCTGCCTTAATTTGTTAGCTAGTGGAATGTTGTGATTAAAGGAATTCCGTTGTTTGCATTTCTGCCCAGTGAACCTCAGAACAACAAAAAACAACCTCTTCCATTTCCACCTAGCCTTGCTCTCCAGCCGCACAGAAAGATATTATTTGTTTTCCTTTTCACTCTTTTAGTGGCCGGCAAGTTGGAAGCCGCTGCCCTTTAATAGTTGATCAATAGCGCAGTGAGACTAGTGCGGGCGGCAGCAGGAGCTGACAAACTGCTAAACAAATCCCCTGGTTTCCTTTTGAGTCTTAGTCCATCAGCAGAGCATCCCTGCAGCATATTGGTGGGAATATGATGTGAGAGATTAGTCATGGTAAAGCAAGGTTTCTCGGTTGGGAAGGGGGGGCTTGACTGAGTGAATAAAGACGTCAAGAGAGTAATTTAATTGTGCGGGATGCTTTTCGCTTCTCACATGTAATGCCGCTGTTAATTGGATCATCAAGAGTTCCTGCAGACCTCTGGTTTTTAATTGATAGCAGGGGCCTCAGGCCTGGTTTATAGCAGATAGAGAACAGAAGGGCAAAGGCGAATGAAGAGTGAATGCAATTATAAATGGATACAGCTCTGCAGATTGAGCAACCTGCATGGGTCACAGACAGAGCAAAAATACTGTTCTGCTGCCATCTCCCCACCTAAATTGAAGCTCTCCATCTTTGGGGTCTGAGGTAATGAACGTTCTGATTGCTTTTCTTAATGAGAAGGAAACCTAGGGGGAAATGGGCTTTTGCATAAGCGTGGCTCAGTGGAACAGTGGGTCAAGTATTTTAAAAAACCCAATCTATTACAGACACGCACCACCCAGTTGTATGTCCTCGCGTATGTAGTCAGCTGCTGTCTCCTCAGTCTTCTGCACAAAGCCCTGCACATCTAAGGAAGCTAAATAGCCAAATTAACTAAAAGCTTCCAGATAGATACCCAGCCTCGGTTGCATTAATTTAATCAGTGAAAGAGTAGGTAGGATTACCGTGTAGAGTAAGAATAAAATCAATGAGTCATGGGCAGGGTGATATTTCTAGCCCTTTTCTGAGTCTGGAGATTAGGAAACACTCCTTACACTGCAAAACCCTCTAGTAACTATACAACTTACATACATTACATACACTACATACCTATTAGCATCAGTGTAATCGCTAAATAATTCACAGTAGTATATATATATATATATGTATATATATATATATATAGATATATATATGTATATGTATATGTATATACTACATTGTCTTTTATGAGGAGCAAAGCTGATCGGAGTAGGTCTTGTTATGGTTAGAGTGTGGTGCACTTTAAACTTAATAGAGGTTTTTTGTTTTGTTTCGTTAAACTTCATTATCTCCTTTTGTCATACTAAGTCTTGTACAATCCTTCTTTTCAAGTCAGCCTTGGTGCTCTTTTGTTCCTCAGTATTTGAAGCGAAACCTACAATGAACGCAATTTCCATGTTCAATTTTCTGTACTGCAGAGACATTTGATCGCTCTCCCTTCACAAAACCAAGCAAGGCTATGTCTTACAATCACATGTAATCCCATGACATTGACCCCCCCACCCCCAAATCCCTGTCCCCTTAACAGGAGGAAAATTTGCCCTTTCCTTGCATGCCTGTGGGGCTCAAGAATTGCTCTCAATCGCCATGGGCACCCCAGATCACTTGGAGAGCGCATCCCTTGTCCAGGTGCTTCCTGTGGCCGTCCCTGCCCCCGTCTCTACGGAGACAAGCGACTGTGCACGACTAATGCAAATGAGGAACTGTGAAAAATAGGATTGTGGTACACTGAAGGTTTATCAGCTCTGGCTACAGGCAAGGAGACTCTGGGACTTCTGAGATATTACACTGAACTGTGACAGGTCAGAAAATAGAAATTTTTAATTAGTTGATGGGCAAATAGGTTGACAATATATCAAACAACCGTTGGGTTAAATTAACTGTTTGTCCTCTCTGAACTGAAAGCCTCTTTTCACAGCCAAGTGAAGAAGACACTATCAAGGATATATGGTACACTGTCACTCTGTAAGAAATCAGCCACTTTACTGACCTCAGTACATTTCAGCACCATAGCAATTCTGGAAAGTAGGCAAGTATGTAATGATCACGTGGAATAAGTTACATTACATACATTATGATACATACATCTATGATAACAGTGCAAATAACACTGCAAAGCTCAGTGAGAAATCAGAAAACAAAGGTTTCTTGTAACACGGGGCATTTTGTCTCCAGTGCATTGACATTGACATTAATTAAAGCCTGATCGCCCCACCCATAGAAGTCTCCACCCATCGAAATCTTCACTCATATACTCTTCGGTTGTTCGGTTGCTCAGAGTAGTTCGTGTGAGGAACCCCTGTAGAGTGACGGGCGTCTGGGTTCTGTCGGGGAGCAGCACGGCATGGAGCCAGGGCATGTCACCCAGCGTGCTACCTCATCACAATGCCCTGCATCCCTGCCCTGGGCAATATGGCAGAGACTGGAAGGGTGCCAACACATTCAGCCAGCTGAGTTACCAGCAATGAGGACAGAGTAGTTAGATGGAGAGAGAGAGAGAGAGAGAGAGAGAGAGAGAGAGAGAGAGAGAGAGGGAAATAGAGATGAGGACTGGCTGGCTAGTTGATTTTGAAAAAGATGTGAGCACAGCAGGAGAGCAGCCAGATGAATGTTCCATAGGTAAACACCAGCTTAGAAGTGTGCTGTAGAAAGAGCTTGGTGAAATCAGCCACACCTCAACACACTGCAGCTCTCAGTGAGAAACCTTGGTGAGTGGACAGAACACAATGGATGTAAGCGATTCAAATCAGAGCTGCCCGAAATCAGGAACGTACGTCAGTCCGTTGTGCCATATCATTCATCTGATCCACAATTCCTACTGGGTATTAAATGCAGTCGAATTAAAATTACATTGTCAGAACGTACATTCACTATTGAGAATGGGAGGGCCACATCTCATATAGAAAGAAAGATGATGTATTCTGTTCTTCAGTAAAACATTTCATTTGTTCTACACTCTGACAAGTGTACACACAGTTGTGCACGCTCACAAGGGTTAGGTACCATCTCTTTATCCCCAGTACTCAATGTTATTAATTCATACCCTTGTCAATCTGGGTCTTAAACTGTCTCTTTGGCTCACCTCTCTGTTAAAGACGCTGTTATTTAATGTTTTATGGTGCCTGTCTGTACTGTAAGGGAAGTGGAACTGTCTCGGCTGGACTGACAGGCTTGCTAATCTTTCTCTCAGGCTGGAGTGGGGTGGTCAGAGATGTTGGAGAGATGCCACCATTTTTCAAAAATGAATCTGGATGGATATCCCTCTTTCTTCTGAGTCTCTCACACACTGACAGAGAACCAGTTTATCTCACCTGAATCCTAACCCTAATCATTGTAAAAGAAACCACAGGCTGACCTCAGATCTGATTTGTGGGTAGCATCCAGCATTAAATGAGGTCATCTCCACCTCCTGCTGGGAACATCCATAGCCAGCAAGAGGAGAAAACCAGGAAACCTGCCTGACTTTGATGTGTTTTCGTCTAATTCCCTACACTCAGTGAATCTGAGGTTTGGATCAGTGTGTGTGTGTGTTTGTGTGTGTGTGTGTGTGTGTGTGTGTGTGTGTGTGTGTGTGTGTGAAAATAACTACTGATCTGTGCTGACCTGACCCTAATGATGACTTTACGGAAGGCAGCAAAAGGTCACGCACATCTCGGATTGCAGCTCCAGTCACTCTGTTACTTACCAATCTACTCACCCCAGCTTCTACAAATTGGGGGGGGGGGGTAATTTCATATTTCTCTATGAAAACACAGAACTCTTGTTTTTGTTATCTCACTCTTTTCATCCATGAATGAATGAAGTTCTGCCCTCTATACCATTTGGCTAAAATGGTGGAGCTGTTGAATTTGCAGCTACAAGCTTCAGCTGTGTATTCACTTTCCTTCCATTGTACCTGATAGAAGGCAGACAGGAGTTTCAGATCTGGGCCTCTCATGGGTATCTGAGGAGGAGGCACTTGTGTTCACTTTGTTAAAGTGACTCTTTTTCAATGAGGATTTAGCACTGGCATTTCCACAAACACTGAGCAGGTTAACGACTTCTGTTAAGAATAGTGTAGAACTCCAGGCTGTCTGCTGAGTACAGACAGAATGCAGCTGGAGTTGTCTGATTGATGACCCCAGACCATTTGCTGCTTGCTCAAAATCAGCTGACCTCAACCCATGTGTGGGATCCAGTCACAGTGTCAGCAGGGGTCAGCACAGCAGAGGTCAGCGGTCTGTGCTGTTCTCCACAGTTTTGTAAGTGGGTTATTGTAAGCAGGTGTTAAGGTGGCATTGAAGAGTGTGTTCTTTAAGGCTGAGTCTTTCTGTTGGCAAATGACTCACATCCATGACTCTCCTAACATGCTGCAGCATCGGGTGACCAAGAGATGTCTGAAAAGGATGTTGAATGTGAGTGACTCACCAAAAAAAAAAAAAAAAACCTTTTAAACTCTCAACAGGGCACATCTAATCAGACATGCACATTATCAGACATTAAGACCTTAATGATTTTCAAAGAAGATTCAGAAGTTCAGAATATTCAACTCCACTTTGGGTCAGTAGTGAACTGGTGCCCCCAAGTGGCCTATCTGTTTAATTACAATCTAAAACTAAGAAGATTCATTTAAAATGCCACTGACTTTCCTCCCACATGTTACAATAGGATGGACTGCATCTAATATTTGGAATTAGCCAATAGGTGGCATCTTTATTTAGACTACAGCATTGCAACCAATGTTTTAACTCTTGGCAAAAGCTGGTAAACAACTTCATCACTTACAGTGTATTAAGAGGTATTAGTAGCTCTCCCAGACAGTCAGACATTTGGCTCAGAGCACCACGAACAGTAGCAGAAGTGTCATCACTCAGGGTAGGGAAAGAGGAGAGAGGAGAAGTGTAGAGGTTTGGTTGATTTCCCCGGCCACAGTCGGCCTGTCCGGACTTGGCTGCGGAGAAGACCCTGAATCACTTCCTGCTATACGGGCTCCGCTCTCCAGGCAGTTCCTTTCACCTGTCTTACTGGAAGCTCCTCCTTTCCGCAGGCCCCGAGGACTCCTGCCTGTCGTCCTGGAGATTACCCTCTCTCTCTAGCGTCTCATCCTATGACTGCCGACCACACACTGACAGCATGCCCAGCCCTCCTACCTCTCTTTCCAAGGATAAATAAAATGCACCACAGGTTCCTGGGTACTGTGTCATTTTGATCTTGTCAAGTTGAGATACTGAACACACCACAGGAATGAAAATCCCCCTTTTTCCTGCTGTGTGGTTTTTGTGTGTGTATGTGTGTGAAATGCTGCCATTTATGATCACATTTCGTTCTGTTATTACTGCTCAAAAAAGAAAACTTTGAGAGCTGTGAAAACTTGACAGTTGAGTCTTTTTGTGTAGTTTCTTTCCTAATCCCCAAAAGACTTCACCTTCTGTCTGCTCTTTGAGTGAGATGTACTGCCAAAAGGAGGGTGTGTGACCTTCACATTTAATATATGTGCATAATCACTACCTGGGTAAATTACCACTATGCTATATCGCTTCGGCAGTGTTTATGATTTCCGTATAGTTGTGTTTAAAATGTTTCTTGAAAGCAACAGTTCTATCTTTAAAAAAAAGCTACATTGGGTTGTATGAAGTGTGTCTATTCATAACAGAATAGCCCTTTATTATAAGAAGATGCATATGTCATGAACTCATTTCAGAAAAGACATTTCTGAGAAATGATTCTAAGAAACAAAAGCACTCCGAGAGTCCAAATGCTCAGGGCACATTGTTTTTCGATGAGAGAACATATATTTCTGTGAATGGGCATCATAAGGCCTATGATTGCCATTAAGAACCTCATCTAATATCAGACTGTTCATGGCTTAAGTTCCAGAATATGTTGCTCCCTTGAACGGAAATGAGCCTTGGGGGGGTGG
>JAOXYF010000013.1:3051539-3073818 GCA_028565775.1 Sternarchorhynchus goeldii | reverse complement strand
CCCCCCCCCCCCCCCCCCCCCCCCCCCCCCCCCCCCCCAGGTAAATCAGTCGTTTACTCTGAGCTCATAAACCAAGCCATAGAGGGACAATAATGTGGAATTTACTGCTTAGCCTTTCTGCAGACGCCAGTCAAACACGGTCCACACACTTTCACAGGCACACCTGACTTTTCCCAAACATCTCTGCACTAATCTAAGTGGCTGAGATCAGTTCTCCCCTAGAAAAGCATTTGCAATGCAATCTTATGAGCCGAAATTGTTGGGGGGTGTTTTTTTGTGTTTGTTTGTTTAAAATGGTCTTTTCAGCTTTTCATCAAATAAATGACCCAGGCGATACATACATACGCACACACACACTATATATCAAATCTTATTTCAGTGAAGGAATTCACAAAGGCTTAATGGTTACAAGATGACAGAAATGTGTAATTCTTTAATTTATAAAACAGATCTTAAATAATTAAACAGATATTTTATATACTAAACGTACATTTATTTGTGCAACATTCATGTAAAATATCCAAGACAAAAATGTCATCCCATTTGTAAGCCATATTTTGTTAGAAAACAGGCATCTGCAGTATATCAACACAATATTTGTATATCCTTTCTGCTTGTTTAATGTTTCAATGGTATCACCAAACAAAGTTGCTTGGAAATGCACAATTACTTGTACAAATTACTCTTTCTCTCTCTCAAATATGGACATTTTCTGCTTCCTCACAGTAGTCGACATCAGGTGGGCTGTTCAAACCAATACTTAAGATTGTGTTTCATGCACGATAAAATAAAGGGTAATTCAAGAGCCGCATATATCCGCTGTAACATACAGTACATTTAGCCTGAACATCTTTTCAGATTGATAAACATACCCTGTCCAACTGAATGCATCCCAGCTGTTTTGTATTATAATATAATAGGTAACTAAAAAGTATACTTTGCACGCTTTCAACCAGCATAGTCTGTAACTGTGGTAAATGTCCATTCAGCCTGGGCGCTCTGTGTGTGTGTGTGTGTGTGTCGCAGTGCCCATCTGTCAGCGCATGCTCAGGTCTTGCTGGAATCCTGTGCACTGCAGGTAACCATGCTGCCAGAGGAGAGGAACCACGTCTGCAGAGCCCGAGTTGTTCATGTGGTTCGGATGACACGCTCCCTTAAACCCGTGCTGATATCCAGGGTCTCCACCATAGCAGACATAGTTCAGATCTTCCTGAGGGACACCATAATGTCTGTGGGTCACGTAGGACTGAGTACTGAGAGACTCCAGGCTACAGTGAGAAGAAGGTGGAAACAGCGCTGAAAAATTCACCGGTCTGTCCCGGGAAGAGTGCATCTCGTAGGGCGTGGTTTGTGGTTGGGCCCCCTGGAGTTCCAGGCGGTGCTGGGCGTATCCCTCTGCCGGGTCCCGGAACGTGGGGGCGGGAACCTCCTCCTCTGGCCTGTCCCGGCACTCCGGATGCCTGTGGGGGGTCATGGCAGATCTCTCCTCCGGATGAGCCTGTAGGATCGTGGACAGCACGGAGATGCGGTGAATGGCCCGGCGGAGCGTGGCGATCTTAGACAGCCGTTTCCCAGTGAGGTCGTGTCTGAGAGTTGTGCGCAGGGTGTTGAAGGCCTGGTTGTAGTCCAGGATGCGCTTACGTTCGCGCACATTGGCCGCAACCCTGCGGGCTTTGGAGCGAGTCGGTCGTCTGTGCTTCTTGGAGGGCTGGGCCTCCCCGGTCTGCCCGCAAGGGCGAGCGCAGGGAAGGCCCTCCAACACAGGAGAAGGCCTCTTCAAAAGTCCTTCACTGTCACTGTTCTCTCCCGGACTTAGAGGACAAACCTGCTCATCTTCTGAAAACTCTGACTCCGTGCTGACACTGGTCAAGCTCATAGTTGGATGAATAACTCACTTTTGGCAACTGGGCTTCAAGCTCCTCGCTAAGTTGGGTGACTTTATGAGTAACGCTACGGAACTCTGGGTATTGGGTCCTCAGATTCTCCCTGTGCTAGAAGAAACCTCCTTGGTCCCAGAGCTCAGTTCACTGTGGCTCTTCTGGGGTGAAAGGTGCTTTTAAAGGCAGCCTGCATACATCACGTGGGCAGGTTGCTGGCAAGTAAAGGTGTACTCTGTGTTTATAAGAGGCCCCACAGGCAAGAGCAGGCATCAGTCAGCAGCCCCGGACACGCCTCTTCTGCTCTGCTGTGGCGTCTCTGGAGAGCGACGTGCTTGAGACCAAAGACAGAACATTCAACCAGTTCCGAAAAAGCCAAGGCCGTTTCCTCACGGAATATTTGCAAAATGAATGAATGTTTATCTTTTTTCCCCTGCTCCTATTTGTCACACTTCTCATTCCCCAAATCAGCTTTATTAAATGTTATGCTCTGCTAAACATTACAACTAAACCACAGAAATGTTCTTTACATAAATTAATGAATGAATCAATGTTACCATTTGAGTCATATACACTTGTGAGAAATTGTAGTTGAAACTGATTATGATTGACTCATTTGCATGTTAATTAGTCTACAATGCTATAAGGCTACTTTGACCTAAATTAAATTTTCTATTAATGTTAAACCTATTATGCATAATATAATGATGGTAGATAATGTATGATTCGTTTTTTGCGTTGTCTAAAAGAAGCAGTTTTCTATTTTCCATCTTGTTTAAGGTAGATTATGTTTTTCATATTTGACCTTTACACAGAAAATAGTTCTTATGAATGAAAACACTCACGGCCACATTTAGCACTGAAATATTACACATCTACTCTGAAATATTACACATCTACTCTGAAGCCTCTGGACTGCACCCAGATGGAGTGAGATTTCTGCATATGCACCAACTTAAAACTAAAGTGATTGTGCTGATATGGGCAGTCAGTGGATTAATTCAAAGCCGGAAAATTGTGGCTATAGCAGGGAAGGCTACCATAACGCGGCACTGGAATTCTACCCCCCACCCCCACACCTTACACACACACACACACACACACACATCACACACACTTTCAGACTGCTTCTGGTATGAGCAAAACTGTTTGTTGTCATGGCAGTGTTCTCAAACTGTAATAATAGCATGCCACTCATGTTTGTGCATTTGACATTACTTTCAGTAATATTTAAGATTATGTTTAATCAGTTTTGTTTAGTACTTTTCAGAGATCTAGTTAAGTAGCCAGAAATTCTAAATAAACATGTCACAAATCATCCATCAGATCTCGTTCCTAAAAGAAAATCCATACTTCTACAAGGTTATGTTAAATGCTGTAGCTAAGCCAGGAATCCCCTCGAAATGAGAGTGGTTTCCCTCCTGTTTTTTTTCAGCTTTGCACTTTATGAGGTGTAGGGCTGCAGGGAGGCCTCCAGCCATCCCAGAGGTTCAGAAGGTCTCACTAAGCTCAGAGATCCTATCAGCTAAATGGGGGTGGAGTTGTAACACTCAGACACTGGATGAGAGGTCATTCCAGACATCGCTTCCTACTTGCCCACTTTTTTAGTGCTTGCCACTAAGAGGCTGATTATGTCGTCAGTCACCTCTGCTTAAGAGCACTGTACAACTGTGCCTGGACAGGAAATAAATGGACAGACGACACGCTTGCTTTTCCTGCGCCGTCTCTTGAGCCTCTTGGAAGGCATGCACGCAAGAAAATCTTGGTACTGAATGTGCAACATTTCTCAGAACCAGAGAGGCAGGCTAGAACAAAGGTTCACGCCAAATCTAACTGCATGGAAGCACGTCAAATATGCAACACACAAGCCACATTTAGCTTTATCTTCAAGGTGGATGGAGCAGCAGAGTTTAAACAGGCTTTGCTGCTTTGAGACCTAAACCCTGTGTAATTCGTGGGTTCTTTATTGTTCTCCTGCATTAACAACCTGGTTTGATCCAAAGGACCACAGGATTAGCTGGATGCTTTGATGAAACTGGGCATTTATAGAGTACATGTATATTTTAACAGATAACTAATCGGCTAACTTCTGAGTAGGTAGAACTGAATGAAAGAACAGCAGCCTACAGCTGAAAACAAGATACATATGATTACTTCGTCACTCACAGTGTGCACAGTATCAGAATATGAATCATTTTAGTAGTTTGTTTTGACGGAAAGGTATCAAGGTGGGTGCCGAAGGTGTTTTCCACTGCTGCCATAAAAGGCAAATTGGTTTTTGTTAGCGGAAAATAAAGTTGCTTAAGTAGGAATTACAACGGCTCCCTTCCTTTACTAGTTCTGCAATTATAATGTAATGTGCAGGTTGCTTAAATATAGGCCTGTGGGCACTGACACTCTACATTTGCTCTATAATTTAAAATTAGATTTGAAAAAAAAAGAAGAAGTCAAAACCTTTTTCTCGCTCGTCATCACGTTGCTATTGAATACTGGGTGAATTCAAGCTCGCTTCAGAAGAACCACGGGAATAGAAAGTCTTTCTCAGCTGATATACAGGCCGGACAGTGACCCTACTATCCTACATGAAATGGCACGTGTTCTCAAAACGTGTTGAAGACTGCTCATATCCTGTGACCTGTGCAACGTCCATCATCCGACGCGCTGCCCAAAAACACTGGCGATATTTTGTTTTGGAGACACTGACAGGGGGAGACCTTGAGAACGTCTCTGTAATTGCTTGCGCCAAAGAGCACTTTCGTTCAGTGGTTGTGAGAAGAAGAAAGAGCGTGTGAACACATAAGAGGGTCTGACCGATGGTCAGGAAAGCTATAATTGAGGACTTATTTCAGGCTTGGGTCGTGGGAACACGTTTTCCATGTGGTTGATTTGTTGCTAAAATGGTAGTCATTAAAACAACAAAAACCTTATTTGTGAGAATTGTTTGTTTTTTTCTTACAATGTACATATTCCTCAAAATATGTCAAAACATATTACCTGTGCTCACAAAATGTATTTTCTCAAATATATTAGCATGCATCTTGACTGACCTATCAATTGCTTAGAGTGTGGAAGGTTTTGCTTTGACCTGCCGATGACCACGGGTTCAAAGACGTCCTTGGGCTCTACGCCTCAACTGAATTGCCCCTCTTAAAAAAAAAAAAAAAACCATTACTGCCGATTTACCATGCCTGCAGACTGACTACTATGAAATGACACCCCCAGATTATATAAATGGTTTGATAGTACAAACTATTGCTTCATTTACTTACATTTTTGGTAGAATTGGACCTGCTATAGGTATAACATGATAACTCTTGCAATAGTAAAAAAAAATTCAAAATTTAATAAAAAACAAAACAGCATTTTCAAATGTAATATCCAAAATTCAAAATCATAGTCAAATAAGTCAATGTTGTGTCTGTTTGTCATAAGAAAATGTATCCACATGTTCAGAATGTTTAAACATGCATTTTTTTTTTAAATAGGGTCCAAAACCTGTCATTTTGACAGACAGGGATATATCTGCAGTCATCTTTGGCCACGCATAAATCTACCCCCTTTTAGGAACAATTCACGTCACTGAAAAACTATTTCTTTAAAGACTGCGAGATCGGGCCATAAATTTTCCCTCAGATTTGTAAATCTATAGTGACAACTTAGTAATGAGAGGCTGCTATTTGGCAGTTATGTGAAGCCCGAGATGACTTTATAGATGCCTACTTTTAAAGGTGCGGTTAAACATTTGAACTATGCAGCAAAATTAGAGGTCCACTAGTATGACATGATTTAAAATGTTCCCCTCTTTGTTACTGACCTTGCCACGGCCATAATCCAGAGTAAAGCAGGACTTGCCGAGATGTCTAGTCCGTATGCAAGCAACCATTCCAGTGCACTATGAAGGGAAAGACCTCTCGAGTGCACTTTTGGAAGTGTGCAGTACACAAGCATCCTAGTTTGCCTTCATTTGGGACTCGTGGTTTTTTTTTCCATGTTATGTATTTGTTATTTATTTTTGTTCTGCTGATGAACGGTTGTAGTGAGTGTGCGAGAGTCGAAAACCCCACCGACATCCGCAAAAATCTCAGTATGGGGCAACTGCCAGTGGATGATGGCTTGCCAAACAAATAATAGTCGCTGTCATAAAATCAATTTCTGAAATAATTGTAAAGAAAATGCAAGAAATGTTACAAATGTTACAAAGAAATGTTACAAATGATTGCGCCTCCCTTTTTGTTGTGTCGGCCTGCTAAATATTTCTCAACTGGTGATCTTGATGCAATAACAAAGTAAAACATAAGATCATTTACAAATGATCTAAGACTTAAATCTATACAGTCAATGCCACAAACACATAAAAGGTCCAGTGCTACAGAGTTAGCGTCAAAATGTTGCACATTAATTATATTCTAAGTCCTTACTAATAGGCTTTTCCCTAAAAAATAAAACGGTAGGTCAAGTTTTTTTAATAATTAGTGAGTAGATTTATTAGATTAGATTGATGCAAAGTGATTGTTCGTGCTCAGTTTACTGTGCCCAATGTGAAAATCTCTAGTATGACCAAAGGTATGGACCCAGTGATTTAGTGGATAATATAAGAATTCCAGAATTAAAGCAACAAATGTTGTTTGCCTCTCACTTTTAGGCAAAAAAATTATAATGTATAGTCATATAATGGAAAGTCATAAACAAAGAGCATTTTAATGCAGAATACAACATGTACCCGTTTCTCACTGGTCACTTGCACAATTATAAAGGGCTTCCAGTGTGATTCTGCTTGCTTTCCTGCAATCAAATCACTCAAATTCATTTAGGGGCTTCCCAAACCCTTAGCAGTGAGAGCTGCAGGCAAACATAATGGTGTAATGGAAATGTCTGGGATCTCCTGAGCCCTCTATTCAAGGACCTTGTAAAAAGGAAAGGAAAAAATACAACAGTACATTGTTGGCACACGCCTGGCCCGTGATCTCCGCTCGTCTGCCTGGGCTGCAGGCAGTCCGTCCTCTGGCAGAGGCAACATGGGCTTTTCATAAAGGACAGAGGCCTGTCTTATTACAGGATGAAGAGTCCGTTCTCTCCGCATTCACGGACTCCATTGTCCGTGGAGCCTGCCGCTCCTCGGGCCCGTGTGCGTGGAGGAGGAGGAGGGGGAGGAGGAGGTCTTGATGGACATCACTCTTGATATAGTAGGTGCTCCCTCGCTTACAGCCACATAAGTGTGTGTGCCATATAAACAAAAGACTTAGTTGAACATGGAAAGCAGGGACGGATTCCAGGCTGCGGCTGCCTCATCTCAGCTTGTACAGGACTTGCACTTGAAAGTATTTTCAATTTCATGAATAAGCTGAAGCCCAACATTAGATTAACCTTATTGTACATCAAGAATTTACCATAATCTACTTCACTGTATGCACATCAAATTGTTTCATGAACCACCATGTCTGAAGACATACCGACCTTCTCCTCCTCATTGTCATAAGGTGGTATGTGATGGGTTCATCTCAAAGATAAAATCTAGGAAGCTCAGCACATCTGACAAGAAGCAAACTTTATTTGCAATTATCATAAATACATTTTTATTCTATAAATGTATTATTCTGTAAATTAAATCACATTTGATTCTCAAATTTAAAAAAAACAACTATCCGTTATAACTGGTTTGAACTAATTCATAACAAAGGGCAATAAATTTGCGGTTTTCCCATTAACAGTGGTGCTTAGAAACAAACCAGTGATGCATTCCAGAAGAGTGAAGTATGATCACTTAATAATACTGACTGGAGCGGAGATGAAGTGTGTTGACAAGGCACTGGAAATGAAATCACTGGTACGCTTTGGGGGTGGAGTGTGTTGCTCGAGGCTAGCTGGCCGATCACATGTACAACAGCGTTACCAAGTGTTCTGACGTTACCTGTGCCACTCCGGTAGCTAAAAAGTTATTTCAGTGGTAAACATCAAATAAACTTTTCTAAAAGCAATTCTACATACTATGTTCATGGTCAAAACACTACATACATTTGACAGTCACTGGAGACATGTAGACTAGTACTACACAAACTCTTGAATAACAAACTGATGGATGCATCGACTGCCCTCTTCTGGTAAACTTTGGACAATGCAGAGAATTACTTAAAACGGCAACAAAAGATGTTACTACGTGAGAACGCCACAACAGCTGCTTTGCTCCTGCATGTGTTTTTAACACTTATGATTTTCAAATAAAATAGTCTGGACTTTTTCTAGAACTAGACTGTTCTGGTGATGGTTATTTGGTTATTAATGTACAAATAAAAATTAAATAATTGTTATATAGTTATAATACATTATAATAAAGCAACAGAACAAAAAAATCAAAAAAGGACATAATTCTATCTCACATTTTAACCACTTTTATGGAACGTAATTAACTACCAGCTACATTAAGTGTGCCCGTGGATATAGTACATCAGAGTTTAGCTTAATGATAAACAACTGTACCACAACCAACAGTGCAAAAAACTATTCTAAATAATTTTGTCAGCTCAGTCCATTACTAAGTAGACTCAGCTCTGTGCACACAACATCTTATGCTTTTTGGTCAAACTCATAAAGCCTATTTTATGATCCTCGACCATGACTGGTCTGCGGGTCTGTCGACTGGAAAAAGATCCGGTTTTAAAACAAATCGCCCAGTTGTTTTTTTTTTGCCTCGCTTCCTGCGCCACAGTAGCATTTGCAGAAAGGTAGGTGATTCTATACTAGAGCTGCGAGCCGTGCACCACTCCGTGGTCCCCGAAGTTCCATGCGACTCTTGGTCTGTTTTCTTACTACAGACTTGGTATGCGCTCGTTCCGTTTGCGTGTTTGCGTGACTGTAAGGTTGTCTAGGAAGCAACCACGTCTTGCACCGAGAACACCGCCCGCGTCGCGCTGGCACCCCTAAAGCCAGTCGTTGATTGGGTATTGCGAACGTCTCTACTTATGCCGTCCTGTACAAGCCCAAGTTGAGCGCATTCTGTCACTTGCGATACTGTTAAATGGAGGAACGGCCCTCCGTTGGGGCGATCAGAATATATTTCAGTGATGGAGCAGAGAATGGATCAGATCATTCGAAATTATCGGTGAACAATGATCAAAGGTATTGTCACTTCCAGGACGAGGAAACGCAGACGAAGAAAACAGGTTAGTAGAATGCTAGGTTTAGCTAGCTGGCAGGCTAGCTAACTAGCTAAGGTTTCTTGCTGCCCTCCTTCAACTTAATTCAACTTCAAATTTCATCGGCGTAACGACTTCGATTGCGTAATTTAAATATATAAGATTCTATGTCTTGTTCGTCAGCTGTGTGTAGTCGTTTAATTAATGACTGTCATCGACAGTTATGCAGTTACCGTAGCTAGTTTTATTATTAGCTTACAGCGGTGTCTAGCTAGCTTGCTAGCAAGTGTGGACGTTGACCTTGTGCACCGGCATCAACTCGTGCTCGGCGATTTCTTTTTGACGAACGTCATAGCCTAGTTCTGCTTAGTTTTAATGCTGTAAACATGACTTCCAAGCGGGGTTTTGCTTGTCGGAAAATATAAAAGTTTGACAGATGAAGTGCCTTGTTAGCTAGCTTGGCTGTTGGCTTCCACGGCAACGCTAACCGGTTCCTGTGGAATGTTCCTGCTGGTACTGAGTGTACTGTTATTTCCTGTCCGCCATGTTGGATCCAAAAGCATTCAAAGTTTATTTCTGACTATAATGTTCACAGGAAGAACGCCTTGTAGCCGAATAATAGAGGTACAACATTTGTATCTAATGTCAAATGACATGGCATACAAATAAAGGCGCTTGGCTCAAATCGCAGTTGTTGTTTTTTTGTTGTTTTTCTTTTCTTTTTTTTTTTTAGCTGTAGTGGCTAGTTAGGGTTGGCAGGCTAACTGGCTGTGGATGGGGCCTGTTGCTCTCGTGTCACTACCTGGCAGTCATGTGAGTGGGCCTGTCAGTAATTGTACTTGTAAAACGAACTCTTTATGAAACGCACGGTTGCACTGTCGAGAGAAATAACTGAAGTGTTCAGAAAAACGGGTATGTTATTGCTTTAATAATTAATCCCAAAATGTAGTCAGTCTGACGGCAATTGGCTAGCTAGCTAGTAGTAATTCGGCTGGCTAGCTAGCTCTCTTTGACAGTAAGTCGACCGATGGCGGCGGTTCAAACTACCTAGCTAACTATTCCAACATTGAAAAAAACCAAACCAATAAAATACACAACACTCCAGAAATTTGCTAACTTATGGTTTTTCTAGATGGCTACATTGGCAATTGTCATAACTGTATGCTTGTCCGTCATATAGTTAACCTACAAATGAGACCCAATTTAGCTTGCTCGCTAACTTGAGCGTCGTGCCCATTCTTTGTGTGTTGAAGTCAGTCTTGGCACTACAGTGTATAAAAATTATTTCAAAATGTATTATTATTAATATTATTATTATTGAAGTCAAGTTACACACAAGATGCCCAATTCGTCAAGCCATGCGCGGATTCTACCCGTCATGCTGACATCGGCATGCTAGCTCGTTAGCATCTAGCTAGTTTACCGCACTGTTCACATGTTTATTACCGACTTCTAGTCGACATTGTTGAAATTAATGTGCTTTCCTTCTTATGCGCGTAACAGTCTCTAATGCTGTTGCTTGTGATGTTTAGGCTCCGGTAAGAGAACAGCCCAAATATGACTGAACTCCATTTTGACACGTCATGCCTCCAGTTTAAAAATAGGGTGAAGTTACAGTATCTTCGGTCAGAGACTTACCGGGATACTATGAGCTTCAGATTTCAGAAGTCGGAAAGAGTCTTGGCTTAGTTAATGACGACTGGTACGTTACACCATTTTACGGTTCCTTAATGACTTTTTGTGAACTGCAATAGTGCATGCGACCTCCGCACGTGTGTAGAGAAATTGGTCTAATGTGTCTTGGTTTTATGTTGTTGGCTGTCATCATGTTTGGATGGTGACAGCTCCAGTATGTTGTAGAAATTTCCATACACTCAGCGAAGTTACCAAAGATGTTTTTGCAGTAAGAAGTCACATTGCTACAGCTAAATTAGCTGCCCCTTCTTTGCAGTTGTGATGGTTAAATCAAATTATTTGAGTTAATAAACTGCACATTTTCTAAGTGTTTGTTTTAGTCTATAGACTCGAGTAGGCTACAGGTGAGTTTTGCAATTTTCTAGTTCTTTAAAGCAATGGGATGTTTCTCAGTATTTGCATTGCAGAAGCCAGTAATCCAAATGACCCTGGACCTTTGCAATCACTCATATCTAGTCCAAATATTCAGTCCACTCACACAAACATTGACTAGGCTTAGACCGTTTCAGTGATGGAGGTTGAGAATTTCTTCAGATTTTGGTGACAATGTTTGATATTTACGTTAAACATTTGACTTGTTTTGTTTTTGTTCCTATCTTTTACTGACAGAAAATGGAAAAATAAATGGATCTGTAGTTGAGGGAGAGGAAATTCCCACATCCCTTGACCCAAGCAGTTACTCTTTGAGCCAAAATGGTGACGGACTCCTATTAGAAACCAACCTGAAACTGATACCTTCTGGACAGTCCTTACATGCTGCCCTGAAGGAGGAAGGGAAAGGCAATAACACTAGCAGAAACAACATGGACTACAAAAATGACAAGCCCTCAGAGTTGATCACACATGAGGGCAAAAAGGAGGTGGTGGCTTCACTAAATGGTGTAGTGACGCACGACTGCGTCTCACTTACCAACGGCTATCCCGGCAGACTCGGCACCGACAATGATGGCAGCGGCTCTGAAAGCGGTTACACCACTCCAAAGAAGCGTCGGGCCCAGCGGAACGGCAAGGCCGCGGACCACGTAACCACTTCCGTCCAGGGAAAGGCCATGCAGCAGGCGAACAAGCTGGATCCAGAGCCTCCAGCTTCAGAAGTAGCCGACAGGACACCGGGGCCGCTGGCGGAGCCCGGCCGAGCCGCGTTGAAGGCGGACGGCCATCCAAGTGGCCACGCAAAAGCTCGGGAAGTGCCCTCAACCCCAGCCGTGTCGCCTGCGTCCGAGGTTCAGCGTAAAAACTCTGACAGCAAAGTGTCCGGCAAGAAATTTGAGGATAAGCCCAGCAAGGTGAAGGTGGTTGCATCCACCAAAGAGGACTCGTGGACTTTGTTCAAGCCTCCGCCTGTGTTTCCCGTGGACAACAGTAGCGCTAAAATAGTGCCTAAGATCAGTTATGCAAGCAAAGTGAAGGAGAACCTCAATAAGACATCCCAAGCTGGCGGAGAGGCTCTCTCTCCAGCTCCCCAGGTGCCTGGGAGACTGTCGCAGGTCCCCATGTCTGCGGTGAAGACCATCACCTCGGCTAGTTTTCCCAACGGCCCTCTGGCAGGGGAAGGTAACGGCTGCCCCCTGCCAGGTCCCCATTTCAGCTCGGTGGGAAGCTCGACCTCTGGGCCGGCCTCCTCCGCTGCTGGCGCTGAGAACGTAGCATCCCCCTCTGGCAACAGCACTGTCGTCACTCCCCCTACATCCGAGCCCAGGAAGCCTAGCCTGTTTGTTTACCCCCACTCACCCTCCAATATGCAACTCTCTCTCCCCAGTGGTCGCCAGGCCGACCCCCCCACCGCCACAGCCAATCAGAAGTCTCTGGGGGACATCTTTCAGAACCAGTGGGGGTTGTCTTTTATCAACGAGCCCAGTGCTGGCCCAGAGGGCTTGGTGTGCCGCTCGAACCCGAAGGACAAACCAGTGGAGGTGAGCTTTCAAGGGGGCTGCCCCACTGCAGCACCCACGTGCCCTTCCGGCACCACCCAGAGGCTGGAACAGACACCTTTCCCCAAGGCGTACGACCTGGACAAACGGACTAGTGCTCAGACCTTGAGTAAAGGCATAAGCCCCGCCCCACCTGCTGTCAGCGGCCCCGCCCCCGAAGCCTCACCCCAGGCCTGCAGCCTCGGACTGGACTCCCAGAGCGAAGGGGCTGGGGTTCCTGGTGCATTGGTGTTCTGCTCTTCTTCCTCTAAGGACATTGGCGCTGAGCTGACTCGCACCTCCCCGGCTGCTCCCAAGTTGGCTTTGGCCAGGGAGCAGGGCCACTCGAAGGGCTCAGAGCGGAGGACCAGCTGGGGCTTATTTGATCTAAAAGCTGCTGTAGTTTATCACACTAAAGGTGACCACCTTTTGATTCTCTTAAACAAAAATATATATGATGTTAATTTTATTTATTTTTACACTCGTGCAGATATCAGCTTTTAGCAACAGACTGAAGCATGACGTAAAATGGCAAATGTTTATTCATTTCTTAACTAACAAAAACTAATTTAAACGATTAAAGTTAGGAAGCGGAAGTTTCTGTCAGAATAACAAATTTGCCTAAATTGACACATGGTGATTCTTCAACATGAAATTAAGTAACCATCTTCCTCAAAAGACTTCCGAGCTTTTTTTGATCGATTTTCATGCTCCTTCATATCGTTCTTGCTCCTTGTTCCAGCATATGGACGGGACCAGTAGGCACAAGTTTCTTGATCATTTAGAGCTGTGTGTTAATATTCCTTTTTGCTCTTTTTCAGAAATGGAATATATTTTGAACTTGCAAAAACAAGGTAAGTTTCAGCATGGCCTGATTCTCTGTTAATAGCATTAGGTGTTTAGAACCAGCTTTGGTAAAGCAGATCCGCTCCATTTAAAACTGAGACAGTTGTCTTAATGCGCTTTTATAATCTCTGTGTTGTCCACTGTCCTCCCTCAGATCCAAATCGTGTAGTGCTCTACAGTGAATCGAAGAATGGTCCTGACCAGTGAGGCGGAGACTCGACTGGGTCTCCACAGCACGACTCTGCTAACAAGGTGCTCTGTAAGCAACATGGCTTGCTGCTGGACTTCCTGACACAGAACAAATCCACTCTCGAGATGGAGATTAAAAACAAACAAACAAAACAACAAAAAAAAAACCAACTTTGTCAGCGATTGAGACTTGAGCGCAGGAGAGAGGAGTCGTCTTGGAGAAACGGGTTAGTTCAATTAGAATGGGGCAGAGGAACTAGAACATAGCAGCTCCCCACTGAAGCAGTCTAGTGGACGCTTTTTGCTGAAGACAATTCAGGTGACTCTAGGGATCTTGGATTTGCTCTTGTCCGGGTGGCAGGCAACGGTTTCCGTTAAAGTGCTCCTTGGACGTTGGGCCGGTTAGCTTCATCCAGCTGGTTTGCCCGAGAACAGGAAACGTCTCACAATGCCGCCACAGTTTCCATGGTGAATTCAAACGGTCACGTGGACAAAGTGTGGTTTTTGTGTTTGTACACACTGAATTCATATGTACTCTACCAAGGTGTGGGCACGGAACAGTGCTGCCCTCTAGTGAATGGGTGGGTTCAGTTGTCTGTGGTCAGAGGAGACAAATGGCTATTTAATTTTCAGGGGACATAAAACCATTTAAGTCAAGGGGGCCGATAGCTTTGGGATAATCGTCTTAATCTCTGAATGAGTCTGGATCAGTCATTTGGTGACGCCTTCCTTCACGTTCTTTTAAAAAACTTTGTTTTCCCAGCTTTTCCTTTTCAGTGAAACACCTTAAAATGGACATTGAAATCTTGAGGCAGGTTATAGGTCACACTTAAACGGGGAGTCTGTTCTCGTTTAAGTGTGCAAACTGCTGTCTTGTCCTCTGGAAGATCTGAAAGCGCTGTTGTTCAGTAGTCTTACCGTTGTCTCTTCACCAACCTGCCATCTAACAACTGTTTGTCTCTCACCCTGCCTGTGTACACTGATGGCAGAAATGAAGCTATAGGCTAACCTTTTACCTTATATCATTTTATGTTTGCAATTTTATATTAACTGGTAGATCCCAGAGGACTAATAAATAAGATGAACTTGGTTATAAATGCTTCGATTCCAATGGTAACTGGCACGATAGTAATATTTTAGTTCTTTGTGGCATTTCACAGAAAATGTTTTTGGTTTGTTTGTTAGTTTTTCAGAATTTTTCCTTAATCACGCTCTCTCTCTCTCTCTCTCTCTTTCTCTCTTTGATGTATTTTTGCACAAGGAAACAGATTCTGCTATTGTGGTGTTCGGGGTGTTTATTAGGGTTGGGCCAAGGTTTAGTGTCATCTGGCCATTCTGTTTTCTGCACAAGAACAGGAAGCCTAGCTTTTTCTTTTTTTGCGTTTGACACCACACTCGTTTTTTCTCATTTTATGGGACTTTATGTGCTTGTTTAAGTGGAGGGAAGTATTCAGCCTTTCTGCTCTTATGTAACCTGAAGGTGATTTTTTTTTTCTTTTCTTTTACCTCCTCTCTTTCTCTGTGTCAGGAAGCAAATACTAAGATTAACCTTTTTCTCTTTTATCACATCACAAGTTAATTGATTTAAACACACACAGACATTTAAAAATGAGTAGCACTTTATGTATTATTTTAAATTGTATTATCTTGAACGTTGACATATCAGTGCGTAATTGAGTTATAGTAATTATGAATAGGCTACTAACTTAAAAAAATACAAAACACACAAAAAAAAAACAAAACAAAAAAAAAAAAACCTCGGACTGCCAGTCCACTTAAATAAAACGAACCTGAAACAAGCAGGAGGATAGAACATCGAAGAGTGACTCAGGTAGGGTTAGGATAGTGTTCTTGTAAAACTCAATGTTCCAACAGTGTTATTGCCAAAAGTAAAAAGGGTGTCCCTCTCTTGTACAAGCCTTTCCTTCTCCACCTGAAGGGCCTGGTTTGTAGTGCAAAGCCAAGTGGCCGAGACACTGGAGAGGATCACTTGGCCTCCTGTGGGTTACTTTTCGTGTTTTCTTTACATGGCCATAGATCACTGCCAGGTTCGGAGATGCAGAACTAAGACAGACAAACCGGAAGATCTTTTAACAGTTCCCATCTGATGTCCCCTGTTTTACCCGTTTTGATGTCTGCATTGAGTTGTCTAGGTGAAATGCTCTTTAAATATACAGGTGGGTTCTAAAGTTAGTGTTTCTGTTGCCCTAACCAGGGTTTTTTTGTTGGTTTGTTTGTTTGTTTGTTTGGTTGAGTTTTGGTGTAGTTTTTATCAGGCTTGTGTGGATGTTGCTTCTCACCCCATATCTCGCATCAGAGAGAGGCATTTCCAAGATTCGCCCCAACACGCTACGTCGGCCAGAACGTTTACGTCTTGACTTGCATCACAATCTCGTATCCCTGGGATACGGGCCCTGTGGCTGTTTTTGAATGTTGCTCTCCGTCCCATTTCAAGTCTGCAGGCCAGTTCAGAGCAGCTGTGTGTACCATGCCCACCCCATCTTTATGACCGAAATCCACATCGATACGTTCCCCGTTACTTCCTGACAGCTAGCTTAGCAAACCCTTTGCCTCGGTTGATTCCATGGTGTTTACTTCAAAGAAATCTATGTAGGGTATTTTTGTTGTTGATTTTTCTTCCTCTCTCCAAAGACTATGTTTACAGTTGTTCGTGTAGGGATGCTACACGCTTTTCATGTTAACACGTGCACATAGAGTGTGCTGAGTTTGCCCTTTGCCCTCCCCGCATGACCTTTTCACACGATGACCCCTTTCAGTCCCGTGGCCTGACCCTTGACCCCTGCTCCCAGCTCGAAGGGGTCAGACACCACAGGTGCAAAACTCTGATGCACAGAAAGCAAACTAGCACCAGGTTTGTTAGCGGTGACGCACACCGAATGTATATGTTCCTTTATCTGATCAGCGAGAAGCACTTATTTCACAACAAGTCTAGAGTTAATGGCTACAAATAATTATGCACACTATACTAAAACTTTGTCACTTCTTTAACCCCGCCCCTTAAACTGGTATGTAAAGCCAAGAGAGGAAGGAGAGACAGTCATGCAGATATAGTTAAATAGACTGTTTCTCTATTCTGACCTATGAAAATGCTTCTATGTTGACATTTACATTTCTTGATGTATTATGTTCACTGTGTCTGACAGGTTTGTGCGTATGTGTCCGTCTCTGTCTGTGCGTCTGCGCCTGGGCAAGTCTGTTCGTCTTCATCTAACTGCTCAATGATATGCAAGTCAATATTGAGAACTTACCACTAAGTTCAGAGTGCCTGTGCTGTAAGACACAATAAATGGATAAGAACATGAATGAAAAATCTTTCTTGCTACCCCCCCCCCTCCTTCCCTAAAAACGTTTTAAGTTGTGCCATGTTTTGACTGTTAAAAGTTTGAATTAATATTTCATTTGTATGTTCCTCTGTCTACATTTCCTACAGTGGTAATGAAGAGGGGGCAACATGACATTTCAAGAATCGTTGTCACTGCTAATAAACTCGTTGAAAATGAAATTGTATGTTTATTGTCACATATATTCCCCCAGAGGCTTTGACGGTTCAGCTGTTTCAAACAAGGTGCCTAGAAAGGTGGTGCTTTCTATACATCTGTAAGTTTTGCAAGAGCCGTTTCTCTGTCCTGCGGCGTTTCAGTTTTTGTTACATTTGGCTTCTGCTTGTTGGCTCTGCTGCTCCTAAATAGTGATTCATTGGGAGTGGAATACGGGAGGTTGTCCACTTCCGGGGAGGGGAGGGGTGGGGGTGGTTCAGGATTTGACGGTGATCTCTCTTGACCTGAATTGGTGTGCAATGAAAAATGACTCCTACTTCAGTACTTTACAAGAAAGGCAGGGTCTGTCCATAAAGAGTTGGTAATGGTTGTTTATTTCACTGGTGTATCCCATCTGTGAAACGGACAGTAACATGAATTGTTAATCTTCTATATAGAAATAGGGGCGGATGGTAGTGTGATTCTCTCCTTTTTTTTTAAAATAATAAAAGTTCAAAGAGAAAGGTAATCCCGTTCGTCCCTCTTCTTCTGCTGGTTATGCATTTTGGTCCCACTGGAGGGCACTGTTTTCTAATACATGATGTGTGACGCACAAAAACTTAAATTTTTTAAATTATCAAAAGGTGAATTGGTCTCATGAATAAATATTACTTTGCTGTGGACACGTTCATTTTTGATGAAGTGTACAATAGCTTAAACTACATTATTTTTATTCACTGATGTGCATTTCCAATTATTAGTGGTCAAAGCATGTAGTGCTGGATCCTTTAGTAAATAACTAACACTTAATAGGCAGCAAAGACTAAAGCCTTGAGAAACTAAACAAAAAGGTCAGTATAAAACACCACAACATTAAATGCTTTAGCACCGAACCATAAGTCAAAGATTTAAAAATATTTTACGTATTAAACCTGAATTTCTAGCCCTCCACCATCCATTTGTGCCATGATGGATTTATTTTTACCAATGTGGATAATATGCAAAACCTACTGCAAAATCCTATTCTAAGGTTTGCCTTTGATCTACATGAAACTGGTTCAGATATTCAGAAGTCAGAAGCTCAGTAATCATCAAAACCTTGGCTTTTGTAAATAATGCCAATCAAAATTCTAGGGGTGGAGCTTACAGTCAAGAGACAGAGTTTTATTTACTCCTGAACAGCTTGATCAGTATTTATAAATTTTGAAAGACATATCACAATGGAGGTAGGTGACCCAATGTAGCACATCTCGGCCCACACACATACAATACATACATATTTATGTCCATTATACTTAATGTAAAAAGTTGTAGTTACGAATAAGAAAATGAAAGGGTGAAGCTTTGTGTTGCAGTGATCCCCACATTAGAGTTTTATAGGCCTTCCTGTCAAATAAAACTCTACTACGTTTAAAATTAGACATTGGCTTTTCACTTAATCATTTTGAAATGGGTCTAGAAACAATCTAGAGAGATTGCTTATAAATAATAATGAAAAATATATTGACTTTGTAAACCTACTATAGCTGTCACATATCAGCCAGGCTCCAAAACTAGGCATTTTCAATGAAATAAGTGGAACCAACTAGAGGCCATGAAGTGTCTGTCACAAATTTGAGTGGAAGGTACAAAAAAAATTATTGTGGATTCCTGCAGAATTAATTTGGAATTGGCCTTTGGAAGAGGCACCGGGTTTTGTGCCATACCTGAATAAGATGACTGCTGATCTACTCTTTATGAAACAGACAAAAACTACTGGTTTTAAAATAGAACACTCCTGAGATGCAAAACCCCCAAGCAAAACACAGAGACTGGTGAACTTGCATCAGTATGGGGTTGTATCACATCAACTGCCAACTTGCAAAGACATGCTAAAAAGTGCTTGGACCCCAGTGGATCAGTACTTGCCTCTATATATAGACATATAGTTAAAAAAAAAAACTGAATAGGTCAAGTTTTAATGAAATTGGATTTAACAGGGAAGTTAGTCAAAGTAAATAAATAAGAAAGCACTTTTATTGTGTTCTGTCGTTTTTTTTCCCCAGATAATGCTCCAGAGATGCATTCTGAAGATTAAAGATTTCTGTCTACACTTCCTATATAAAGTTTATCCAATATGGAACATATACATGATTATGGAGAGAAGGACAGTGTGCTCTTGCTTCACCGTATCCACAGGGACGATCTACTCTAAAAGGCAATAATAATGAATAATGAATGGACTGTTCCCTGGGCTCGTTGCAGATTCAAGCATGTCCTCTTAAGATCCACAAATGCCAAAAAGTAGAACGGCGAATGAAAATGTCAGAACCGCCCATCACCTCTCGTCTCCGACGCTGTTCACCAGACTGTTAAATTTCCCAAACGTTCTATATCCAAACTCCAATTAATATGATCAGAGATTGGCATGACTCATAATGGAGTATGTGTGAGGAAAAGGGAAAAAAAAATAAAAAATTATCATGTCACAAACGTGAGCAATTTCATTCCCTTCCTCACACCCTCTAATGGAAATGTGCCCAAGGCGCGGGTCTAAAAATAGACTGCAGAAATATTCGGTGCTCTTTAAATAGAGCTGACTCCCTGAGGGAGAGGTCAGTACCAGTGGGCCTCTGTGTAGGCCCCTTCATACTGCAGCTGTGTAAAAATGCAACACACAGGCCTGCTTCTCTGTCTCTCTTTCTCTCTCAGTTTTTTTCCCCTCTTTTCTTTTCTCCCTTAAATCCCATTTGTCCTCTGTCTCTCTCTCCCTCTCCCTCACTCACTCTCTCTCTCTCTCTCTCTCTCTCCCTCTCTCCCTCACTCACTCTCTCTCTCTCTCTCTCTCTCTCTCTCTCTCTCTCTCTCTCTCTTACTCATGGGCTTCATGAACTTAAATGCTCCATTCACTCGACTCTGCCTCAGTCTCAGTGATTGTGCATTTGTAGACTTTGCCCTATTTAGCCCCCAAAATGCAGACATGACAGTAAGCCCTTACTTACACAGTGGATTCAGAAAGTATTCAGCCCTATTTACTAACTGCATCCTTTATTGCATTGAGATTTTGGTTTGGATGGATGTAATACCCATTTTCCCATCAATCACTCCCATGTATCACTATTATTATTAAGTGATAACACATTTTTAGAGAATTTTGACATTTTTATTAAAAATCTAAATCTGAAAGCTTTTATTCTAATGCATTCAGACCCTTTATTCAATAGTTTGTAAAAGGCTCTTTGACAGCAATTATATCTTACATCTCTACAAACATTGTACTCCTGGATTTGGGGACTTTATCCCAATCTTCATGTCAGATCCACCCAAGGTTCATCAGACTGGATGGTAAAGTGTCTATGAACTGCCAAACTCTGGAACCACAGATGGCTCATGAGGATTAATTCTGGGTTTTGCCTGCATTACTCAATGAAATTAATAGCGTGTTTACACCTTGCATTAAAATGTATTTTGTATCTGGATTTATTTTTCCTGGGTTCTGTTTACAGTTTTCAGTAAAATACGTCTCTAGTGTGATCAGATCCAGTCTTATTTTCCCAAATAAAAAAACACTCCAATCACTTTCCATTGCCATGTGATTTCCTGAAACCTACCTTAATTATGGTTTCTCAACAGTTATTGCCAGTGTATCACTGTTAAACGTAAGCAGAAACGTTTGGCATCTATAACAGGCCAAAAAGCTTTGTTTAGTAGCTTTGATTGGTATTTATGTAAGTGAATGTGGATACAGAAGATTAATTCCATTTACACTTGTATTCAGTGTGATCAAGATCTACCTCTGACCACCAATGTGACTTGATTTACCCAATTGCAATGTGTCGCGAATATGTTGTTAAGTGAAATCCAAACGTGACCCAATCACTAAAAATGCAAGTTAATGCAAGGTGTAAACAGACTTGTCCTAAAGTCACTCGAGTGCTTTTATGGGAGTGTGAATCGGGTCTCCGTCACGTCAAACTGTCGCACCAGTCTGAGCATGTGTGCACTTTGGAGGAGGTTTTCTTCCTGTAATTAGCTGCATTTGTCCCTCAATTGTTACTCGTCTTCCTGTTCCTGCTGCTGAGAACCCCCCCCCCCCAATACCCTAATACTCCCATCACCTTGCCTCACCATACTAGGGTTAAGGTTAGGGTTAGGGTGCTCAAAAAAGTTCCCACTTTTCTTCTCACCGGACCACAAAATCTTATTCCACATTGCCATGCCGTTTAGAAAAGTCCAAGTGTTCTCATAAACGGTACCTCCCATCTGGCCACTGTGCCAAAACGGCCTGACTGATGGAGATGATGCTGTAGAGAGGACTTTTCATCCATAGGTTCTTCCATCTCTGCGCAGGTCTTTGGACCTCTTTTAATGTGACCGTTGGGTTCTTTCTTACCTTCCTTACCAAGGCGCTTCATGGTCAACTCTAGGTAAGTGCAAGTTCTGCCAGGCTTCTTCTGTTTCAAAATCACTGAGGCTACTGTGGTCTTATGGACACTCACAGCCTCAAACAATGTTGTATATGCTTGGCCTGATCTATGAGTTGCCATAATTTGATTGTGGAGGTCCACATACAGTCCCTTGGATATTGTTGCTTGTTTTTGTTCTAACAATACATTGTTAATCATGGGTCCTTACAGATCCAGCTCAGCTGAAACTGTAACAGATGGCCTCCAACTGAATTATAGATCTAAATGATCTATAATTAGACACATCTCATAAATAATTAAGAAAAAATTACACACCTGGAGTGCTACTTCAAAGTGTCTGAATACTTTTGAGAATGAAAGACTTTGTGTCATTTCCTTATTAGGGGTGATTAAGTGTAGATTGCTGGGTAAAAAAGCAATAATAATATTCAAAACTAAATCCACAACACAATAAAGTGAATAAAGTAAAAGGGTTTGAACCCTTTCTGAATCCACTCTACTCTAATGCTAATTTAGCCACAGTAAGATAAGTTCTGAAGATACACATAAATCTACAAGTCAAGATCACTTCGTTTTTGTGGATTTATGATATTTTGATGTTTTCTTGAGGTATATTTATATATATAGAGGAATATATAGTAATTACATACATCATTTTTGTGTGTTTGACGTACATGGGCCAGACATGACCATCAAACAGTCCGGGGGGGTCCGGCACCGCGTAGTTCC